>JARKHS020026422.1:0-24314 GCA_030143305.2 Amblyomma americanum | reverse complement strand
TGGACCTTCCTCGAGATGAGCGGTGACGTGCCGAGAACAGGCTGGCACTCAGCATGCACTGTCGGCCACCGTATGTACATCATCGGTGGATATCCGGAAGGTTCCTCAGAGCACGTGTACTTCCTTGACCTGGATGCCTTGAAGTGGCATCGCGTCCCCGCCACTGGAGACGCTCCAACGGGCCTCATTTATCACTCGACTTCGGCCATCGGGAGTCGCATTTACGTTTGGGGCGGCATGGTGGAGCATGATTTGTTGGCCCACAACTACTCCGTCCGTTATCTGGACACAGTCACCTGCACATGGGTCCGCCTGCACGTAGAAGGGATGGCCCCTGAGTGTCGAGCCTACCACACTTCATTTGTGTACAAAGGAGAGATGTACATCTTTGGAGGTTACAGCCGCCACATAGGTATCCAATATGCGGACCTGCACAAGTACGATCCAGAAAAGTCTTTTTGGACGCGAGTGAGGCCGAAGCGGTCCGGTCCTTGGGCCCATGGTTGCCATGCCTGCTGTGTGATTGGAAACAGGGTGTTTATTATTGGTGGCGTCGGTTCGAAGCCGATCCGAGGAGGCCAGGCCACTGGAGCAAATCGGGAGTTGTTTCCGTTCTACCGACTCGCCGAACTTGCGTTCACGAAACTTCACGTGTTGGACTTTGAGCCCACATTGCAGACTCTGTGCCTTGTGGCTATCGCAGATTCGCGTGTTGAGTATGGCCTCCTGCCCCCTATCATCGAGAAGCAGATCAGGGCCATGAAGGGTGACGACAGCAACTAACTCCATCGCATTCTACGGGTTGATGTTGCGACTGCGGTGGCTAAAGCCGTTAGACCGATCCATGGACCACGGTTACGACGTCGCTGCTTGAGCTGGCAATCAATTATTTCTTCGGCTAAACCATCGCCCCAATGTAACTAGTTTTACGGCACAGATATTAGTGCCCCGGCGGTCGAGATCGATGCGTCGCTGGGCTACATGAAAAACAGATGAAGAAAATAGGAACAGGTGCACCTAATTACATTTTATGTTTGGTAATAGGAAAGAATTAAAAGCGGTTGCTTTATTTACCATAACTGACGTCATTTCCTGCGTGGTAACGTCACTTCCTTTCAGTCAGT
Organism: Amblyomma americanum; assembly: GCA_030143305.2. Classification (NCBI taxonomy): domain Eukaryota; kingdom Metazoa; phylum Arthropoda; class Arachnida; order Ixodida; family Ixodidae; genus Amblyomma; species Amblyomma americanum. The sequence goes on along the minus strand of JARKHS020026422.1, from coordinate 23,190 downwards.
GTGAATTATCTGCTCTGTTGCCGCCACTTCCCTCCGGCATATTGGCTACCTTTATCACCAATGCTGCATTTCTTTTCCGGTTAGGCTTTTGCTATGGCATTAAAAGAGGGGAAGGTAAGGTATTTAAAATGAGGAGGGTACAGGGGCCTAGTAAAAGAAGCGCTGCAGAAAAACGTCCTTTGGAAACACTGGAATGTTTTTCGCACAATATTTTACTGGCGGTACAAGCACTGGCTGATATTTACTTTGAGAACACGGGTGGCATTGACATCATGCTGGACACCGTAGGAATTTGATCATTCACGTTTTATGTGGCGCTGATATGGTTAGGAAGCACGTGCTGGGACCGCAGTGGTCCCACTATCATGTACGGTAGTTCGGAAGTTCGGAGTCGAGTCATCTTGGAAAATAAATATCTTGAATTTAATAAACGCGTTTTCGCGTGAGCTTCCTGCTCACAATAGAAAATAAATTATTTTTTTTCGTTTCCAGCTTTGAGGTTGGCAACTCGATCGTTCTTCAGCCATCGCAATCGACGTAGCGGTGATCTTCCTTTTAGTGACAGAGCAATAATTCGCATCGCAATCGTCAAATGAATAAGGAACGTTTTCATGTGTAACGATAAAAACATGCTTGACGGTTGTGAGCCGCATCTCTGACCGCCAAAACATGCACGGCTTCCTTAACGGCAGGCAACGTAGAGAACGATGTGGCGGGCATAAATAAGCCCGCTACTTTTCCGCACCAGCCAAGTGGAAATAGCTGTGTATAAAGAATGGTATGCGGAAAGGCAATGAATAACAAAAGATAAAGCACTGCGCTAAAAAAATATAAGACACGGCGCCTGTTTCACACAATTGCATTCGTGTTTGTTCGTTCTTGTGAAGTGTCTTACACTAAATATGTAACAACTAGTCTAGCCGCCAGCCGCCGAACACTTCTTGATGTGTTTGCATATATGCTAAATAGTTACCTACATCTGAGATATGGGAGCCCCTGATCCGTTGGCCGGTTGTAAATTTGCGTGACGAATTATGACAGGAATTATGACGCCGTGGAGCGCTTCGCGTGCAGCAAACATTGCATCAACTTGAGAGAAGCGCGTCGATAAGGACGGATCTGCGCAGATTGATAATCCAAGGTCTTTCGACGCTTATCGCAGTGGGCGTGAAGATTCAATTAGTGGCACCTCCTGTGGTTCATGGAAGTAGCTTCAGTACTCCTTGAAGAGTAATCGTTTAGCTTCGACCGCTGCTTCTGCACCTGATAGAAGGAACTGAACTTGCAGAAAAGTTCAGTGATAATTTCCGTGGTAAATATGGTAGGTGCATCCAGTAGATAATAAAGTGACTATAGATATTTTCGCTGTGATACAGCTGGTAGAAGTTCCATTTTGCGCCAGTGTTATAGCTCAAACAAATCTTATTATTAGAAAAATGAAGTCTGTATTTAACAAAAAAAAAACTGCTGCCTGAGTGCATACCAAGCTTGTAAAGCTAAGCATTAGCAAAAATTGTCTTCTGAATTGGCGAAGAAATATATGTTATCACATGATTCAAGGACGCCTAGCACTACAAATTAGACGTATGCCTGGTGCAGGTAACCTGAGTTGTTTGTGGCGTCTGTGGCTGAAGGAATGCTTCGAAAAACGAAAAGAAACTGCAGCAATCGGGCAAGAATGAGGATACTGATAATACAAGTGAGCCGCGTCATCTGGTGAACAGTTGCGTAATCCGTTTTAATCGGCAGATCTCGCACAAACTAAACAAGAATGGGAAATGAATAGGCACGCCTAATGTGTTTTCTGCACATCTGAATATGCCAGTCCTTTGCAAGAGGATTGACCCGTACGCAAATCAAAACAATAAAAGCAGGCTAAACTGTCAGCGGCAAAGTATTTGTCACGTCGGTCGAGAGTGCTTACACCGTCATCAGAAAACAATGTCCCGTGCGAAAATCAAAACACCGTCATCAGACAACAATGTCCTGTAAACTGCAGACCTCAGATATGCCGTGCTAAGATACTTCGGGGATAGCTGCCACAGCTTTGCCAAAAATTACTGAGAACACTTGACACCGCTTTTGTGCTTTTAAGGCGAGAGCACATTTTAAATGCTTATTTTCAATTTATTTCTTAGTTTTGCCCTTCATTTATAATGAGGCACCTACTCTTGGCATACGGTGGCAAGAAAACGCAAATGCTTGGTTCGCCTTCGCTCGGCAAAAGCAACGCTGCGTTGTGAAATCTGTCGCGTGCTCGCAATCTGAAAGCCATGGATTCAATTCCCTGCATCTTCGCCAGAATTCTTTTTTTTTATAAAACAGTGACATCATCTCCCCTTTGATGGACCACCGCCGCTGACCAACGCCGATACCGGGTTTCATTGGCGATGAGCCACAACTTCCGTCCCGGCTAATTCGAGAAACCTCCACTCAAGCCGTAATTGGTCCGCCTACCGTTATGAACATCCACATATGAAACCAACGTGGACGATGACATTGGTTTTGGGGAAAGGGTATGGCGCAGTATCTGTCTCATATATCGTTGGACACCTGAACCGAGCCGCAAGGGAAGGGATAAAGGTGGGAGTGAAAGAAGAAAGGAAGAAAGGCGTGCCGGATGCATTTTCGGAACCTCTGAGTTTATCGATATTGTGCAAAAAAATTGACCCGTGCGTAGATGAAAACAAAAAAAAACATGCTAAACTGTCTGCGGGAATTATTTGTCACTTCAGATGAGAGAGCTCACACCTTCGCAAGACACTAAAGTCCTAAAGCTGCAGACATCGATATGCTGTGCAAAGATAACTTCGGTAATAGTTGCCACAACATGGCACTTAGGGTGGCTTACGTGCTTCGAGTGCGAAAGCTTTTTTATTTCCTTCTAATTGTTCTTTTTTTATTTTTCTCCTCCTTTCTAACAACACATCTACTCATTAGTACACAATCGTACAATACAATACAATTTCTGAACTATGGGTTGCGTGCTCGCAATCTGAAAGTTCTGAATTCAATGGGTTCCAGATGCAGCGGCATCTGCAAGCATGTCTGGTCCTTGAACTCTGCTGTTGCAGTTGTCACATAGGAGCCGTGCTTTCTTCGACCTTAACTTTGAATATTCGGATCTACCGCTTTCCTGTGGCCACCCTTATCGTCAGTTAAGTCCAGAGGCTCGGCTTAACTCTGCTTCTCGCCAAGCGACTGTCACGGACCCTATCTGCGCATGCGCCGTTCAACGCATCGCAACTTGGGGCGTTTCCCTGTTGGCGGTCATTTGGCAGCGGCAGTCGCATCTGGAAGCGCGTCTAATCCTCTAACTCCTCTGTTGCAGGTTAGTAATTCTGGGCTTTCCCATTGTACTGCTGTGGTTTTATGAATGCTGTCGCCGCTTCCACTGCTCTCATTGCTGCCATGCTGCAGCCTCATAGAGTCATGCAATTGGGTTAGTCAATAATTGCTTTAGAGAACACTCTAGCTCCTGGCTGGTCTTGCTTTTGCCCCCTTCTTGCCTTTTTTATACGCTACGCCTGACACTTGTCTATCGTGGCAGCTGCCAGTACAGGATGAAGTGTCTGTGAAATGTAGTGGGTGTTTATACGTTTTATCACTTCGGGAAGTGTGCTGATTTGCAAGAAAACTTACAAATAGGAGACGGCAGAGAAGGCCTGCAAGTACATGAGATGCAAGAGCGCTGGCCCGCGGACTAGTCGCAGTGACGATGAAGTTGACGTAAGTTTCGTTCTTCCGTCAATCACCGCCGCGGTGTCTCAGTGGTTACGGCGCTTGGCTGCTGACCCGAAAGACGCGGGTTCGATCCAGGCCGCGGCGGTCGAATTTCGATGGAGGCGAAATTCTAGAGGCCCGTGTACTGTGCGATGTCAGTGCACGTTAAAGAACTCTAGGTGGGTGAAATTTCCGGAGCCCTTCACTACGGCGTCCCTCATACCCTGAGTCGCTTTGGGACGTTAAACTCCCGTAAACCAAACTAGACATGTAAGTACGTGGCTTAAGAAAAGGAATGCCCTCGGGTACGACACCCAACGTATTTTCTTCCTAGAAAACTTTATTCGGCACAACAGGGAGCTTCTGCGGTCTGCGAAAGATGCAGCAAAAGAGAAAGGTCGAAAGTTCGCTTGGAATGTCAACGGATAAGGTCCTTGTTCGAATGACCGAGGGAGCTCATGCTGTTCATATTAAGGATAAGGATGAACTTGACGAACTATAAACAGTACAGTTTGGCGCAATAACTGTAGCAAGTAATGTAGTGGGGTTTTTTTTTTTTTGCTCAACGATGTCTACTAGATGAAACTGTAGCATAATTTCCCACAGCGTGCCTAAAATGTGTCCCTAAATACGCGATCTGTGAGAAAAAAGGTGCCGTGCTTGGAGGAGCTGTTTACTGTATTTCCTGTTCAATTTCTGGTTACCTACAAAGTGTCTACAACGCAAGAAAAACGCGCGGCCAGCAATAGCTAGTACTCCAGCGAAGCGGCCGGCACACGCGGGCGAGTAGCGGTGGGCGCGCAGGCACCAGCGCAGCCTTGGTGAATAGTTTGTAGGATTGAGCTACGCCTCTTCCAGCACTGCGTGTACGGTCGCACACATAGACGATCCGCAGGGCCACCATGCCATAATACGGCATGCCATGACCATGGCATGCCGTATTACACCGACGCACTGCGCACTTCCCTCTAGGCTGCATGCTTCATATATGTATGAAGCATGCAGTATAGACGGAAGTACTCGCAGGATGTGGCAGGTTTCGAAGCCCAAATTTTAGCTCAACGGCAACATAGGCGACGGCTTCACCGCGACGTGAAATTTGTCTGCCAGAACAGCAGAACTGGCTCATTTCCGAGACGATGAGCGTGAACAAGCTGTTGATACACTCTCGCTGTTTACGCAGACGACAAATTTGTTAAATATAAGAAGATGAACAAGCTGTTGATACACTCTCGCTGTTTACGCAGACGACAAATTTTTTAAATATAAGATGAACAAGCTGTTGATACTCTCGCTGTTTACGCAGACGATAATTTTTTTAAATATGAGAAGATGAACAAGCTGTTGATACACTCTCGCTGTTTACGCAGACGACAATTTTTTTAAATATAAGAAGATGAACAAGCTGTTGATACACTCTCGCTGTTTACGCAGACGACAAATTTTTTTAAATATAAGAAGATGGGACCATATTACGCACTGAACGATGAACTTCTGATTGAAGAGTGATGCGAGGAGTTATACAAATTTTGCGATTAAGTTGACCTCATTTACGGCAGCAAAGCGGATCTCCAATGGACTAGGGCCACCTTTCCTCGGAGGGGCAAAATTTCCGACGCCCACTTCGAAGCTCAGTGGCGGTGCAAACAAAGAAATCAGAAAATTTTGTAGGAACTATATGACCAATGCGCAACTTTATGCGTTGTAGTCGAGGGTTCGACGGCATACCGTCTGGTCAGGAATCATGGCTTGATGAGGTTCACTGGTCACTGACCAAGGTCAACAAAAAATGACGTTTCGGGAGCGCTACGGCTCCCTTGTTCACAATGAGCAACCAGCTGGACGTCCCGGGCTTTTTGTAGCGGTTACTATCGTTTTGAGGCATTTCGCGTAGATAGGGTGCAACGTGCCGTCATTCTTATTTATTGTGTTGGGCGTAGTCTGGATGATTAATGACTCGAGATTTCGGCGGGCTGATACATTCTTTTCCGTTGTCACTATAACTGCTTCATCCCAGTTAATTTCGTGACCAGTCTCTTGCGCATGCTCCGCGATTGCGTTCGTGGTCACGTTTCCTTTTCGTACATCGTACTGATGTTCTTTCAGGCGTCTCTTGAAGTCTTTCGTTTCCCCTATGTAAACTGATGAACAGTCGGCGCAGGCAATCTTGTAAACCACGCCGGGAAAACTGGCACGAGGGAGCTGGTCTTTCACGTTTACAAGCTCATTTCTTATCTTGCTTGTTGGGACATGTGCAACATGGACGCCGTGCTTGCGGAACATCCGCGCCAGCGCCTCGCTGATCCCCGGTACATACGGAATAGCGGCTCGTTTCGGTGCGTTAGCTCTTTCGTCTTCCCGGGCAGCAGGCTCACTTGATACAGCCACTCTTTGCGTGTTCCGAATGAAGGAAAGTGGGTAGCCGTTTCTTTTCAAATCTTTTTCCACAGTCTTCATTTCGTGGTTTAGGGCGGCGTCTTCACTGCATACTTCCCTGGCACGGTTGATTAGAGATGCCACCACTGACCGCTTATGACTGACAGGGTGTGCTGAATTGAAATTTAGGTACCTTCCGGAATGCGTCGGTTTCCGGAAGACGCGAAAACTAAGACCTGTTGGAGTACGGGTTACCACGGTGTCGAGGAACGGAAGGCAGCCGTCAGTCTCTTCCTCAACAGTGAAGTTGATTGAGGGCTCAATGGCATTAAGGTGATCGAGGAAAGTGCGGGTGTGCTTCCGGTCTATGACGCAGAAGCAGTCGTCCACATACCTAAAAAATACTTTTGGTCGCGGTTGGAAGGTGGCCAAAGCTTTGCTCTCGATGGCTTCCATAGCGATGTTAGCCGCTGTGACCGAGATGGCTGCCCCCATTGCTGTGCCAAAGGTCTGCTGGTAGAAGTTGCCGCTGTACGTAAAATATGTGTTGGTGAGACAGAATTGCAAGAGCTGGCAAAGTTCCGCTGCTTCGAACGGTGTCCGATCCTGCCAAGAGGTGTCATTCTCGAGACGTTGCTTACATGTCTCAACTGCGAGATCAACAGGCACGCTTGTAAAAAGAGAGCAGACGTCGAAAGAAACGATCTCATCTGTGTCTTCCAGGGCGACCTCTTTGATCTTGTTGATGAAGTCGGATGAATTCTTGATGCCTGTGCCTGTCTTGCCCACCAGCGGTGAGAGAACGCCATGAAGGTACTGTGACAACGAGTATAAAGGAGACTTTCTAAAATCCACTATTGGGCGCAGGGGAATCCCTGGTTTATGCACCTTTGGTAGTCCGTATATGGCGGGCGCTGAGCCGTTTGTACATAGTAACTGATAATAAAGCCGTTTCATAGACGGAGGGATGCCCTTGAAGATCTCTGCTAGCATTTTTTGAAGAGACGTCTGCACTTTGGGAGTAGGGTCTTTCGGGATCCGGCAGTAAGTGGTCTCGTCCTGAAGCATGGCCTCCATTTTTTCCTTGTAAGAAGACCGGTCAAGGATAACAGTGACATTCCCTTTATCTGCCGGTAGGACGGCTATATCCTTGTTAGCCTGGAGGCTTCGGATTGCTGAGCGTTCATCTTGACCAAGAGGGCGGTTTGATGACGTCTTCTTCATGCGTGACAACACACCTATCGCCTTCGTTCGAACTTCGTCCTGAACGTCTCGTTCCAGAAGTCGTACGGCCCCTTCTACGGCACATGCGACCTTTCGTGGGTCCGGTGCCTTCCCTTGGTTGAAATTCAAACCTAGGCTGAGCACCTTGGCTTCGGATGGATTCAATTTGTAGGACGACAGGTTCCGTGTTTCGAAGATTGGTGCGGCCCTGGTCGCTATCCCCTTTTCAGCAAGTAAAGTCTGCAGCTTTTGATCCTGCGATTTCAGATGTCTCTCCTCTCTTCTGTACATTTCTTGGTTCGCAACCAACTGAACACTGGCGAGGACATCCGGAGCGATAAATTCCAATTGTCGCTTTGCAAAGAACAGTTCAGTTTCTAAGCGCTTCTTTGTCAGCTTGCATTCTTCAATCCTTGCTTGAAGGAGATGACGTTCCGCTTTTGCAACCACATGCAGACCAAAACGTGTCTTTACCGGTTTCTTTAGACGCAAGGATCTTGGAATAACGTGGTTAGACTTACAATCGAGGTTGAAACGCAGGTGCGTGGAGTAAGCAGCAAGTCTTGCTGAGGTGCTTACAAAACGGCGTATTCCGGTGACGGCCGGTTGTCCATATTGATGGCGTAAAGTGATGTAGTCGAGGGTTCGACGGCATACCGTCTGGTCAGGAATCATGGCTTGATGAGGTTCACTGGTCACTGACCAAGGTCAACAAAAAATGACGTTTCGGGAGCGCTACGGCTCCCTTGTTCACAATGAGCAACCAGCTGGACGTCCCGGGCTTTTTGTAGCGGTTACTATCGTTTTGAGGCATTTCGCGTAGATAGGGTGCAACGTGCCGTCATTCTTATTTATTGTGTTGGGCGTAGTCTGGATGATTAATGACTCGAGATTTCGGCGGGCTGATACATTCTTTTCCGTTGTCACTATAACTGCTTCATCCCAGAACTGGTCACGAAATTAACTGGGATGAAGCAGTTATAGTGACAACGGAAAAGAATGTATCAGCCCGCCGAAATCTCGAGTCATTAATCATCCAGACTACGCCCAACACAATAAATAAGAATGACGGCACGTTGCACCCTATCTACGCGAAATGCCTCAAAACGATAGTAACCGCTACAAAAAGCCCGGGACGTCCAGCTGGTTGCTCATTGTGAACAAGGGAGCCGTAGCGCTCCCGAAACGTCATTTTTTGTTGACCTTGGTCAGTGACCAGTGAACCTCATCAAGCCATGATTCCTGACCAGACGGTATGCCGTCGAACCCTCGACTACATCACTTTACGCCATCAATATGGACAACCGGCCGTCACCGGAATACGCCGTTTTGTAAGCACCTCAGCAAGACTTGCTGCTTACTCCACGCACCTGCGTTTCAACCTCGATTGTAAGTCTAACCACGTTATTCCAAGATCCTTGCGTCTAAAGAAACCGGTAAAGACACGTTTTGGTCTGCATGTGGTTGCAAAAGCGGAACGTCATCTCCTTCAAGCAAGGATTGAAGAATGCAAGCTGACAAAGAAGCGCTTAGAAACTGAACTGTTCTTTGCAAAGCGACAATTGGAATTTATTGCTCCGGATGTCCTCGCCAGTGTTCAGTTGGTTGCGAACCAAGAAATGTACAGAAGAGAGGAGAGACATCTGAAATCGCAGGATCAAAAGCTGCAGACTTTACTTGCTGAAAAGGGGATAGCGACCAGGGCCGCACCAATCTTCGAAACACGGAACCTGTCGTCCTACAAATTGAATCCATCCGAAGCCAAGGTGCTCAGCCTAGGTTTGAATTTCAACCAAGGGAAGGCACCGGACCCACGAAAGGTCGCATGTGCCGTAGAAGGGGCCGTACGACTTCTGGAACGAGACGTTCAGGACGAAGTTCGAACGAAGGCGATAGGTGTGTTGTCACGCATGAAGAAGACGTCATCAAACCGCCCTCTTGGTCAAGATGAACGCTCAGCAATCCGAAGCCTCCAGGCTAACAAGGATATAGCCGTCCTACCGGCAGATAAAGGGAATGTCACTGTTATCCTTGACCGGTCTTCTTACAAGGAAAAAATGGAGGCCATGCTTCAGGACGAGACCACTTACTGCCGGATCCCGAAAGACCCTACTCCCAAAGTGCAGACGTCTCTTCAAAAAATGCTAGCAGAGATCTTCAAGGGCATCCCTCCGTCTATGAAACGGCTTTATTATCAGTTACTATGTACAAACGGCTCAGCGCCCGCCATATACGGACTACCAAAGGTGCATAAACCAGGGATTCCCCTGCGCCCAATAGTGGATTTTAGAAAGTCTCCTTTATACTCGTTGTCACAGTACCTTCATGGCGTTCTCTCACCGCTGGTGGGCAAGACAGGCACAGGCATCAAGAATTCATCCGACTTCATCAACAAGATCAAAGAGGTCGCCCTGGAAGACACAGATGAGATCGTTTCTTTCGACGTCTGCTCTCTTTTTACAAGCGTGCCTGTTGATCTCGCAGTTGAGACATGTAAGCAACGTCTCGAGAATGACACCTCTTGGCAGGATCGGACACCGTTCGAAGCAGCGGAACTTTGCCAGCTCTTGCAATTCTGTCTCACCAACACATATTTTACGTACAGCGGCAACTTCTACCAGCAGACCTTTGGCACAGCAATGGGGGCAGCCATCTCGGTCACAGCGGCTAACATCGCTATGGAAGCCATCGAGAGCAAAGCTTTGGCCACCTTCCAACCGCGACCAAAAGTATTTTTTAGGTATGTGGACGACTGCTTCTGCGTCATAGACCGGAAGCACACCCGCACTTTCCTCGATCACCTTAATGCCATTGAGCCCTCAATCAACTTCACTGTTGAGGAAGAGACTGACGGCTGCCTTCCGTTCCTCGACACCGTGGTAACCCGTACTCCAACAGGTCTTAGTTTTCGCGTCTTCCGGAAACCGACGCATTCCGGAAGGTACCTAAATTTCAATTCAGCACACCCTGTCAGTCATAAGCGGTCAGTGGTGGCATCTCTAATCAACCGTGCCAGGGAAGTATGCAGTGAAGACGCCGCCCTAAACCACGAAATGAAGACTGTGGAAAATGATTTGAAAAGAAACGGCTACCCACTTTCCTTCATTCGGAACACGCAAAGAGTGGCTGTATCAAGTGAGCCTGCTGCCCGGGAAGACGAAAGAGCTAACGCACCGAAACGAGCCGCTATTCCGTATGTACCGGGGATCAGCGAGGCGCTGGCGCGGATGTTCCGCAAGCACGGCGTCCATGTTGCACATGTCCCAACAAGCAAGATAAGAAATGAGCTTGTAAACGTGAAAGACCAGCTCCCTCGTGCCAGTTTTCCCGGCGTGGTTTACAAGATTGCCTGCGCCGACTGTTCATCAGTTTACATAGGGGAAACGAAAGACTTCAAGAGACGCCTGAAAGAACATCAGTACGATGTACGAAAAGGAAACGTGACCACGAACGCAATCGCGGAGCATGCGCAAGAGACTGGTCACGAAATTAACTGGGATGAAGCAGTTATAGTGACAACGGAAAAGAATGTATCAGCCCGCCGAAATCTCGAGTCATTAATCATCCAGACTACGCCCAACACAATAAATAAGAATGACGGCACGTTGCACCCTATCTACGCGAAATGCCTCAAAACGATAGTAACCGCTACAAAAAGCCCGGGACGTCCAGCTGGTTGCTCATTGTGAACAAGGGAGCCGTAGCGCTCCCGAAACGTCATTTTTTGTTGACCTTGGTCAGTGACCAGTGAACCTCATCAACTTTATGCGTTGAAACTAGAAAATGATTTAAAGTTAATTTCCATTACTTTTGAAAAGAAATTGTAATGTCATTGCTTTTTGTGTGCAGTAATTCGTAATGTTATTTAATTGCTTTCGCGAGATTTCTAGGGAAGTAATTAGTAACGTAATTTAATTACTTTCCAAAAGTAATTTTGTCATGTATGCGCGAGAGTGTGGCTGCGGCGATAGCATATTGCTCTCGGGCAGTGGCCAACGACCAGTCCAAGCGTGGGTCATTCTTACGGCAGGGTCATTCTCTCCATCAGAAGAGCGCGAGGGTTTGATGGTGACGTACGCCGCCTCCTGAGGGCGACGCCTAAGATACCGCGAGTGACCGCCTGATTGGACACTGATCGAGTGTCCATATTCCCTAGCTAAGGATCTGATCCTATTTAACCAGATTTAAGGCGCTCGATGGCGTGCAGGTTGGGCTATTTATTTTCCGATGGGTAAACATAAAGCAAGATCTTGAGATAGCTGTGGGTTTGCAATGTTTGTGGGTTTTCGCCAAGTGAAATAAATATCCGCTACCGGGATTCGAACCAGCGGTGGCGCGAACAGTTCAGCTTCGCGGGCCACTGCGCGAGAGTACTAGGCTCTTCTTTATCAACTAGTACGACCATCAAACTAATATTCGGATTTTCAGCTGTGTGCGTGTATTGTCTCTCTTGTCTTTGCCTTTGTTTGCGCTGTATAAACCACTCTACATCAAGATGAGCTATGTGGCAACAGTGAGAGAGATGTGCGCTGCATGCGTTGACGTTTACAATGTGGGGGTAGAAACAAGGCACTAGAGCAATACATTTTGGCGTTGACATCATAGCTGCAGAAACGCGACACTGCGGCATAGGTCACCGGCGTTCGCTGGGTAAATTGGCATCGACGATGAAAAAGTTGAAGACGCGCATAACTGTTACCCTTGGTAACACCTCAACGAGGAGGAATGGGACCAACTCCTCAAAATGCCAGAAAACCATCCAAATGGCACTCGTCTCCTGGGATCAGGAAGTTTCCCCCACCTGGGGACCACACCAAGCCCACCTGCCCTAAATCCAGACATTCTATGACAATAAAGTTGTTTCTCTCTTTCTCACACTTGCATCTACATGGCGGTGGTATCCACCTGCAAGAAACCGCTTTCGCACAATATTTCGTGCTTAGCAATGCAAGATTTCCAGTCATTTTTATAGCTGGCTGGAAAATTCGTTGGTCGACTATAGTCGGGTATTTCCTACTGTTACGTCTCGCCTACGACGCGCGGTATAGCCGGCGCGGATGCAACGGACGCCGCGGCTTTGTTCAAAGCGGCGGTCATTTGGACCCGTTCATCGCTGCCGCAACGCCTCCCGCCAAGCGCGTCCAGGCAGGTTTCAGTGCCACGTGTCGTCGTGTGTGTGTGTGTGCATGTTGGTGCCCACGCTTGTCAAAGCGCGGCAGCCGGGGAGAGGAGCTCCCCAACTGGGAGGCGAGGAGGTCTGACCGGCGCCGGCCTGGCGGACGCGCCCGTCACGTCTGGACATGTTCAAGCGTCGCCGTATCGGACGCCTCTTCCCAAGCCGTTCCTTCTTGCCCTCGACTCCGTGGGTATAAAGGGGGCTGCCCCGGACGCCAAAGAGAGACTTCGATTCCTTCCTTCGAGTAACGTGGTCGCCCTGACCGGCTGCTCTTTTGCGATGCCAGAATAAACAAGTTGTTCTGTTGCCAGTCGACTCATCCTTTGCCGGGACCTTCGGATGTTTCCAGCTTTGCCCCAGGCCGCCAGGCCAACGCTACCCTTGGGGCTTGCAACCCATTTGCAACAACTGGTTGCCAGCGGTGAGATCCCGACAACGGAGGCCAGCAGCGAAGATATGCGGTCAACTGTATGCTGAGCAGCACAACGACCATCCGGGAGCAGTGCAACGAGCCCTGTGTGATGACTGGTTGCCTGCAGCGGAACGACTGCGCTGAATTCTTGGCTGCAAGGTTTGGTGAGTGCGGGACTTTCTTCTTCTGAGTTTTGCCAGGCTTTTGTTAGGGTCAGAAACAGAGCTGGTAATTGTGGTTGTCGTTGCTGCCGGGTTAGTTTGCGGCAAGACAATAGTAGGCAGTAGAGAAAGCAGCATTCGGAGCAGCCATGGATTTGAAGTCGTTGCGCAAACCGAAATTGCTGGAGCTTGCAAGAGAGTTGGGTCTTGATGTCTCAGACAAACTCAGAAAACCAGAACTGCTAAGGGCGATTCTTGAGTTGGAGGCTGAGGATGACGAGCTGTCGGAATGCCTTGAGACCATTGAGGAGAGGGAACAAAAAGAAAAAGACGAGCGCGAACGTAAAGAACAAAAAGAGAAAGAGGAGCGCGAACGTAAAGAGCAAAAAGAGAAAGAAGAGCGCGCTTTGGAAATGAAGCGTCTCGAGGTAGAGATGGAACGCGCTCGTAATGGATGGTGGTGGTGAAAAACATTTATAAGCAATAAATTTTTTACAGAAAGGTGATTGGGGTAGGACCCTATTGGCCCTTTCCCCTCACAGTACTAGGTGGAGCCCCTATTCCGGGGCCCCATTGGCAAGCAACGCCGCCCGCGTCCGTTGAACCAAGGCCTTTTGGCTCTTCAGGTCTTGACAGCCGAGCAGGGCCGCCTCCCAGTCCTCTCTGGTGGGGTTGGGGTTGGGGGGGATAGATGGGTTAGATTGACACGCCCAAACCATGTGGAAGGTGTCAGACACCTCCCCACAGAACTGGCACGTGCCATCAAAGGATGTATTGAAGTGTTTAAGCACCGCCGGGCACAGTACAGTGTTAGTGAGAATTTTGATGAGGAGGCGCTCGTCAGCGCGATCCAGACCCTTACAAGGGGCCGGGTAGCGCCGGTGCTCCTCCTTGTAGTAATCGGTGATTTGTTTGAATGTAATGGCCAGATTGTCTGATTGGGAATACCCTTCCAAGGACAGGGAGATAGCCCGGGGAGAGAGTGCGCGGGCGGCCTGATCGGCCTGTTCGTTTCCCTGGAGGCCCTGGTGACCGGGGGCCCAAATCAGGTTGCGTGGAGTTGGATCTTCAGATCGACAGCGATATTCCAGTATGCGCCAGGCAAGCGGGGGAGCCCAGCCCAACTCGTAGTTCCGACAGGCCCCTCGCGAGTCGGTGATGATGTGTTTTGACTTGGGATTCGTGAGAGCCAGAGCAATGGCAATCTCCTCCGCGTGTGTTGCGCTGTAGGCTTTGAAAGTGAGCCCGTTAACTGTGTTTGTGTTGTGTACGACTGCGGCCGTGTACCACCCCCCGTGGTGGGGGCCGGCAACGTCTACGTAATACACATGTTCTTGGTTACCATAGTATCGCGCCAACGCTTCCGCGCGCGCCTGGCGACGACCGCTATGGTCTTCACTGGACATGTTGCGGGGAAGGGGTCGGACCCGGAGGGCGCGTCTCCAGGGTTCTGGCACTCTCTCCCTTTCCTCAATGTGGTAGTCGTGTTTGATGTGTAGCCGGTCCAAGAGGCGGCGACCGGACGTGGTCTGTGCAAGACGCGTGTATTGGTTGCATAAGTGGGCCTCTCGAAGCTCTCGAAATGTGTTCACCACACCCAAGGCCAGAAGCCTCTGGTTGGACGTGGCGATTGGAAGATCGAGAGCCCGCTTGATGACTTTCCGCAGGATGACCTCCAGTTGGTCATCATCATGTTTGCGCAGGTGCAAGTAGGGAGTTGAGTAGAGGATTCTACTCGTTACGAAAGCATGGGCAAGCCGCAGTGCATCCTTGCTTCGTAATCCGCCCCGCTTGTTTGAGACCCGGCGGACCATTCGGCCCACCTGGTCTCCCACCGTGCGAAGTTTGGCTATGGTGGTGTCGACTCTGCGTTGGTGGTGTATGAAGAGGCCAAGGACGCGGATCTCCTTGGCCTCCCGGATCGGTCCCGAGGGGAGACTGATGCGAAGCGGAGTTGTGTCCCGGGGGGAGGGACGTAAGTGCACAAATTCTGATTTAGCTGGGGCGCACTGGAGTCCGCAGTAGGCCGCGTAGTCGTCGACTAGGGTCGCTGCTGCTTGCAGGCAGGACTCCATGTGGCCCAGGTTGCCTTGCGTGGCCCAGATTGTAATGTCATCCGCATAAAGAGCGTGATGTATCCCGGGCAGAGAAGACAATTTGGAGGGAAGGCGAAGCATTGCCAAATTGAAGAGCAGGGGAGACAGGACCGCGCCTTGAGGTGTTCCCCTCGAGCCGATGGTGTATGGCCCGTGTTCCGCATCTTGTATGCGTATATAGGCTTGACGGTCTGTAAGAAATTGACTTATGTAATGGAATGTTTTGTGGCCACAGTTGGTGTTACTGAGGTGGTCCAGGATTACTGCATGTTTGACGTTGTCGAATGCGCCTTTAAGATCCAAGGCCAGGACCACCTTGTCGTTTTGGGGACATTCGACAGGATCTAAGATGTCGTGGTGGAGCTGCAGAAGTATATCCTGTGCTGACTTGTGAGGACGAAAACCGAACATGGTGTCCGCGAAAATGTGCTGTGTTTCGAGATAATCGGAGAGTCTGTCGCGCACCATCGTCTCCATCAGCTTGCCGACACAAGACGTCAGAGAGATGGGGCGAAGGTTCTCCACATCGATAGGTTTGCCGGCCTTCGGAATGAAGGTCACGAGAGCCGATTTCCAATCGAGAGGGAGAGGAGTCTCTCCGTCCCAAATGCTATTGATGTATTTGAGGAGCGCGGTGTAGGCTGCGTCGGGAAGGTTGGCCAAAAGCTTGACCGTAACCTTGTCGCGCCCAGGTGCAGTGCCCCGCTTCATCTTGCTTAAGGCCGCCCGGAGGTCGTGGAGCTGGAACGGCTTGTCCAGCTCCGCGTTCTCTTCGCCTGCATACGAGTACGCCGCCTGCCGGGGGTCCTTAGTGGTACAAAGGTATCGATCCCTGAGCGTGTGCGCTAGCTGTGTTGTCGTTCCTGTAAAGTTGTGCAATGCCCTATGTAAGTGGCGTTGGGTTTCCGTGCGTGTTTGTATTGGATCGATGAGAGCGCGGAATAGGCGCCACGTGTTGCGGCCAGACATCTGGCGCGCAGCCGCGTTGCACCGGTCCACCCAGTTAGTGTCGGCTAGCTGAGTAGCATATTCCGCTGCTTGTTGTGTGAGTTCGAGGATGCGTTTCTTTAGGCGTCTGTTATGTTTCTGTTTCTTCCATCGTTTGGTGAGGCTGCGGCGGGCCTCCCAAAGGTGGAGCAAGTGGTTGTCCACGTCCGTTTGTGTTTCTGTGAGCTGTATCTGCTTCTCGTGTTGCGTGAGTGTAGACGTGAGCGATTTGGACCATGCGTCGTATCCCGACTGGAGGGGATCTACGATAGGTAGAGATGTGCGGAAAGTCGTCCAGTCCGGTACACGAGCTTGTGTTAGTGGGCGTTTCAGGGGACGCATGTAAATGGTGGTGTTGATTATACAGTGATCACTACCCAGAGTGTCCTCTGTATTCAGCCAGTCGGCATGGCGTATGTTGCGTGTAAATGTGAGGTCCGGGCAAGTATCTCGTTGAATCGAATTTCCGACTCGTGTTGGGTTGGCGGGATCAGTGTGTAAAGTAAGTCCAAGTGTGGAAAGAAGTTCCGCAAGCTTCCGCCCACGTCTGTCCTCCCGGGGGTACCCCCATAGCCTGCTCGGGGCGTTGAAGTCGCCGACGATCAGAAGGGGATCCCTTCCCGCCACCTGCATTGCTTGGGTGAAAATTTCATTGAACGTGACGTTCTTAAGTTTAGGTGGGCAGTAAATGTTTAGAATGTGTACAGGTGGGTCAGACCGCTTTAGGGGCAGCACGGACACCATCGTGTATGGGAAAGGCGGTGTTGTGGGGAGCGTGACTTCCTGCGCAGTATACTGCTTGTGAACAAGTATACATGTCTGCGGGTTGTGTTGAAATGTAGTGTAGTTTGTGAGTTTGGCACCGGCGCCGGGTTCCTGAAGGGCAACCACGGCGACGAGAAACTCAAAGGTCTCAAGATAGATGCGCAGATGAGTCCGCTTCGTGCGGTTCTTGAGACCTCGGCAGTTCCACTGCGTTATTGTAAGCGGCTGAGTTGCTCTTGCTCGCGACTTAGGGTTGGGGGCCATGGTCGGAGGCAGAGGGTGGGGTTACGTTGTTAAGACTCCCCAGTCCGCTAGTGCCCGGCGCAGACGTGGAGGAGTCTTCCGAGAAGTCAAATTCATCGGGAATAACTCTGTTGAATTTGGAGGGGCGGTTATCGTCCCTGATGGGCCCTACGCGTTTAAGGACGCGCGGATTGTCTTTTATCCATTTTTGGATAATGTGAGTTACTGCTTGGGTCACCTGTGCGATGACACTCTCCACCTGACGCGCAATGGTATCGTGGATAATTTGGGGGAGGTCAGCCAATTGTGTTTCAATTGCGGTCACCCGGCTCTCCAGGGCCGCGGCGCGACTCTCCACATTAGTAGGAATCTCCCTGTCTGTGATATTTTCTTCCTCTTCGCTCGACGCGGGCTGAGTAGGGAATTTGGCTTTGAGCGAGTTAAGCTCGCTGGCTAGTTTTTCGTTTTGAGCTCGCAAGAGGGCGAGCTCGCGCTTGAGTTCTTGCGTCTCGGCGGTGCTGGTGGGGGAGGAGGGAGGAGGGGAAGAAGAGGAGGCGACCCTCGCCCAGCTGCCTACCTTGGGTTGGTTGCAGGCGGCTC
This sequence comes from Amblyomma americanum, assembly GCA_030143305.2. NCBI lineage: Eukaryota > Metazoa > Arthropoda > Arachnida > Ixodida > Ixodidae > Amblyomma > Amblyomma americanum. The sequence goes on along the minus strand of JARKHS020026422.1, from coordinate 5,427 downwards.
CGCCAGGTGAAGCGCCGAGAGCTGGGAACTCCGCTGCTCCGGGTGGTGGCGTTACCGTTGCTGTCTTGCCTGGGGGAGGCATCACGCCACGTCGTGGCGTCTTCTGGTTGTTTTGCTGCCGCCCTCCCCGTGTAGCGCCGGAATTGGCTCCCTTGGATGGCGTCCTGGGCCCTGGCTGCGGCAGCTTGATGAATTTGGCGGTGCATTCGCGGGAGCTGGTGAGGTGCGGGCCCCCGCAGATTAAGCACATAGGGTTGCAGACGTGGGGGGCCATCCCCTCAGTACCAAGCCCCACGTTTTGACCACAAAGGCCGCATCTTTCCTTGACCGGGGTGGGACAGTTGTCCACCCGGTGCCCCAGTGTGCCGCAACGGTAGCACGCTGGCACCGTTTTTTTATACTCCTTGACGGGAGTCAGTTCTGCATTATAATGGACGTAACGCGGAACGCTGCGTCCCTCGAAAGTCAACACAGCTACATTCGATTTTCCCAGCTTGCGCACATGGACTAAATCACCACCGCGCCACTGCACACTATGTTTCAAGGATTCGCTGGTTTCAAGGTTATGCACAGAAATCACACCACGACACACATCACCGGTGAGCTTGAGGTGTCCGTGAAGCGGGAGCGATCCTTTGCTGGTTGTAATTTGGATGTCCGTCAGAAGCTTTTGAGCTACCTCGGGGTTCTGCGTGCCGCAGACGATAATGTTTTGCTCCCAATTGGGAGAAATTGTAATCGCATTCATATGCTGTCTGCCGATGAGTTCCGAAATGGCAGCGCCGAGCTCACCTTGCTGGAATGCTGTCTTGAGGGCGACCGTACTGCGTGGCCGCAGCACGATCACGTAATCGTCAGGGTTCATCCTGACCGTCGGCTTCGGCGTCCACTTGGAGACTGGTGAAAATGACTTTTGTGGACCTTTAGAAGACGGAGCGCGAGCGTCTCCCGTTGCTGATTTGTCGAGAGGAGTCTTGGGCGTTGCAGCTCCTCGTGCGTTCTGCCGGCGGCGGCGCCGGCTTTCAACGACTTGAAAAAGGGCAGCTTGCTGCGCCGAAATGGTGGATGGGCCATCCTCTGGTTGGCTTGCAGGGACAGACGACCACGACAGAGTCGTGGGGTCGTATCCGCGTTGTTCAGGCAGAGCCATGTTGAGCGGTTGACCGGCGGGCGTCTCCGCAGCCAGCGGCGGGGGAGCCGAAGCCGTTAGGCTTAGCTCGACCGCTACGTGGTGATGCGGAGGGTTGCTCGAAATGGCCGAAAATTGGGCGTACCTGGGTCAGATCGGTGTCTCCAGGATCCTGCTGACTTCACAGATGCAGTCGCACAGGTTTGATAGGTGTTACACCAGATTGCCGCGGTTCCAGTCGAAAATCGACGGAGCCGATGTGCAACGCGTCCGATCGCTGCGTCTGCTCTCAAGAAGCCCCTCGTAATGGAAGTCAGGCACACGGTGCAGGAGAACGAGTATCGTTCAAAATGACTGACCTGATGCGGCCGTTTAAGCTTGGAGAGGACATTGGTTTGTTCCTGGTTAACTTTGAGCGAACGTGCGAGAAGCAGGGGTTCTCTCGGGAAACGTGGCCACAGCGCTTGCTCACTTTGTTACCCGCCGAGGCGGCCGACGTAGTCGCTCGCTTGAAGAGAGAGGAGGCAGAGGATTTCGACCAAGTGAAATCGAGTCTGCTAAAAAAGTACAGGCTGTCAGCGGAGGAGTTCCGTCGGAAGTTTCGGGAAAATGAAAAAGGCAGAAATGAGTCATATACAGAGTTTGCCTACAGGCTTATGTCAAACATGCAGGAGTGGCTCAAAGAAGAGAAAGCGTTTGGTGACCACGAGAAAATTCTGCAGTGTTTCGGGCTGGAACAGTTTTATAGTCGGTTACCTGAGAACGTGCGGTACTGGGTCTTGGATAGGCCAGACGTTAGTACAGTGGCTAAAGCCGCCGAGCTAGCCGAGGAGTTTGTGACGCGTCGGGCTCGCGGAGCTAAGGACGGTCAAAAGGGTGAATTTGGCTCCAAGTCTGAGAGGCCGAAGTTCACACCCATGAGAGCAAGGGGGGACACACGTAGTGCGGATGCGAGTGAAAGCAGTCCGACCGAACGTAAGGAGACAGCGGCAGCCGAAGCCGAACGCAGAAAGCGGTTCGAGAGGAGGCAAGCGCGCGTGTGTTATACGTGCCAGAAGCCGGGTCACTTTTCGGCGCAGTGTCCAGAAACAAAAAGAGAAGTCGTGTGTTTGTCATTATGTAGCACTGACGAGAACATGAAGCTTCTGGAGCCTTACATGCGAGACTTCCTCGTGAACGGGAAAGAGTGCCGAGTGCTTCGTGATTCCGCAGCTACGATGGATGTAGTTCACCCCTCTTACGTAGAACCCGATATGTTCACGGGCGAGTGCGCATGGATCAAGCAAGCCGTGGAAGCTCATAGCGTGTGTCTGCCCGTAGCAAAAGTGCTTATTGAAGGACCTTTCGGAGCACTTGAGACGGAGGCCGTAGTGTCATCTATGCTGCCCCCCCAGTACCCGTACCTATTTTCGAACAGGTCCGATCACCTCCTGCGCGAGAAGGGGCTTTTGTTTGGTGAGGCTAGCGTTCAGGCCTTAACCAGATCGAGAGTTCGGGAGCTCGCTGCAAAGGCGGTAGTTGCGGGGCCGACGTTGTCGAACAATGAAAAAGGGTCGGAGGCGCAGCAAGCTGATATTCCGAGCACGTCAGAACTGGATAAAATTGAGCCTGTAGCGTTGAAGGCACCAGGTACTGGAGAGGAAATGCCCGACAAGGGAAAGTTAGAAGAGCTTCCGGTCGAGCTTCCGGGACTAGGCTCAGTGACGAACAGGGAAGACACTGATCAGGTAATTAGTGACTTAATCATTAAAGCACCGCTGTCGCCTGAGCAGAAAACCGAACTACACCAACTCTTACAAGAGTTTCAAGGTCAGTTCTCTGAGAGGCCTGGTAGGACTTCTGTCCTTACTCATAATATAGAACTTACCTCCCCAGAGCCAGTACGATCCAAGGCGTACCGGGTGTCACCCCGCCAGCGCGATATTATGGAGGCTGAGGTAAAGAAAATGCTACAGCTCGGTGTTATTGAGGCGGGTGAGAGTGATTATACCTCCCCTTTGATTTTAGTTGAGGTACCGGGCAAGGAACCTCGTCCTTGCGTCGACTACCGCAGGCTTAATTCTATCACTAAGGATCAAATTTATCCGATCCCTAACATCGAGGAGCGCCTTCGAGAAAGTTAGTAGCGCTCAGTTTATTTCCACCCTAGATCTTGTCAGGGGTTATTGGCAGGTTCCACTTACAGAAGAGGCTAGTAGGTATGCGGCGTTCATTTCACCAATGGGAACATTCCGTCCTAAAGTTTTGAGTTTTGGTTTGAAGAACGCGCCATACTGCTTTTCAAGCCTCATGGACAAAGTGTTGCGGGGACAGGAAGAATTTGCTTTACCGTATTTAGACGACGTAGCGATATTCTCCGCATCCTGGTCTGAGCATATGGCACACTTGCGGGCAGTGCTAACCCGCCTGCGCGAAGCGGGCTTGACAGTCAAGGCTCCCAAGTGCCAATTAGCACAGGCCGAGGTTGTCTACCTCGGTCACGTGATTGGACAGGGTCGTCGCCGCCCCTCTGAAATAAAGGTGGCCGCTGTGCGAGACTTCCCGCAACCGCGCACGAAGACCGATATTCGGTCGTTCTTAGGTGTCGCCGGCTACTATCAGAGGTACATCCCCAGGTACTCCGATATCGCGGCTCCCCTGACGGATGCTCTAAGAAAAACAGAGCCCCAAACAGTCGTCTGGAGCGAGACAAAGGAAAGAGCTTTTAGCGCCCTAAAGAGCGCCCTAAGAAGCCAGCCTGTGCTACGATCGCCAGACTACACAAAAGGGTTCGTTGTTCAGTGCGATGCTAGTGAGCGAGGCATGGGCGTTGTACTGGGCCAAAGGGACAATGGAGAAGTGGAACACCCCGTCCTGTATGCTAGTCGTAAGCTGACCTGTCGTGAGCAGGCGTACAGCGCCACCGAGAAAGAGTGTGCGTGTCTCGTGTGGGCCGTTCAGAAATTGTCATGCTACCTAGCCGGCTCGAGGTTTATCATTGAGACGGATCACTGCCCTCTCCAATGGCTGCAGACCATCTCTCCCAAAAATGGCCGCCTCCTGCGCTGGAGCCTCGCTTTGCAACAATATTCCTTTGAGGTGCGTTACAAAAAGGGGAGTCTCAACGGTAACGCCGATGGCTTAAGTCGAAGCCCCTAACGTGGGAATCCGCCTCAAAGTTGTTGGTTACTGATGTTTTCTTCCTGAGGCAGGATTTTTAACATATTGCTTTTGTTTAGTGTTTCTAAGTGATTATGTGCTTTCTAGTGCAATTTTCCAATTTGTGGACGCGTTCTGAGTGCTGCTTGACTACTGTAAGGAACTAGGCAGTAGTATAAAAGGGGAAAGAGCCTGGCAGAGCTTAGTGAGGGTTGTCTCGTGCTTGCTGACTGAGCGGTTGCGTTTCGGCGTAGTTCTAACGCTTGCTGGGAACGAGCACAAAAATGGCAACTCTCCCGAAGTGACTTTGCAGTGTCCTATGTGATCCTGAACCCGAGAACGAGGCCTTCTCTGTGCGCTGCGCTCAAGCAACGTCGAGGGACGACCGGTTTCGATTACGAGCATCATCGAGCGACATCCCTCTGGACAGCGGATGCAGTCCCCTGACCATCGGGATCTCCTTCTCCCGGCGGGGCGGTCTGTTACGTCTCGCCTACGACGCGCGGTATAGCCGGCGCGGATGCAACGGACGCCGCGGCTTTGTTCAAAGCGGCGGTCATTTGGACCCGTTCATCGCTGCCGCAACGCCTCCCGCCAAGCGCGTCCAGGCAGGTTTCAGTGCCACGTGTCGTCGTGGTGCGTGTGTGTGTGTGTGCATGTTGGTGCCCACGCTTGTCAAAGCGCGGCAGCCGGGGAGAGGAGCTCCCCAACTGGGAGGCGAGGAGGTCTGACCGGCGCCGGCCTCACGTCTGGACATGTTCAAGCGTCGCCGTATCGGACGCCTCTTCCCAAGCCGTTCCTTCTTGCCCTCGACTCCGAGGGTATAAAGGGGGCTGCCCCGGACGCCAAAGAGAGACTTCGATTCCTTCCTTCGAGTAACGTGGTCGCCCTGACCGGCTGCTCTTTTGCGATGCCAGAATAAACAAGTTGTTCTGTTGCCAGTCGACTCATCCTTTGCCGGGACCTTCGGATGTTTCCAGCTTTGCCCCAGGCCGCCAGGCCAACGCTACCCTTGGGGCTTGCAACCCATTTGCAACACTACCCTTGAGTGAAATGTCCTGAAGATTTAAGCAACACCAAAGCACCTGACTTAAAAGCATCAGATTCGCTGTTTTTAACCCGTCTCGCAAACAAATCGGGCGCCACGCTGACCGCTGCGT
>JARKHS020026421.1:0-24867 GCA_030143305.2 Amblyomma americanum | reverse complement strand
AAAGAAAGTGTGAGCCTCGCAAAGAGTTAGACTGGAAAAAAAAGTGGCTAAAAAAGGAACGCATGTGAAATGTGCAGCACAGAGCTCAGCGAGGATAGAAGACAGGCGTGCGACAAAGTTCGCAGGACTGGAGTTGCCAAACAGCGTTTATTCTCAATTAGCAGTCCAGTAATAGTTATCAAACTGGCCTTAACAACTCCGCAAGAAAAAAAAAAGATTGAGTAACTCCGTGCAGCCTGTTGGCTATGGTGTACCTCCCTCGATCCCGTACTAAACCACGCGCCCTGCAAAAAAAAAAATGAAACATACCAGGATGAAGCAAACAGACTAAATACTAGCAAGAGGTGTGCGTGCTGCTGCAAACATGCAGAGCCTACTTCAGATACAGCACTGAAAACGTGAACCTAGAATTCGTAGCTACAATGACACAGGACTCGCTTATATACGAAAACACCTATATCTGGTGCCCTTCTTGCCCAGAAAGCTCGAAGCGCAGTTGAATAACCAGCAAACCAACGAAAGTTTAAAAACGCTGTCCACTTAAGCTAGATTCACTTGCTGCAAGAAGCCACGCGTCTGGCTGCATGAGATTCACCGAGCCGACAAATCACGGAGCAAAAAGGCTTAAAGGGGGGGGGGGGGGGGATCGGTGCATACGGGAGCATGCCTGGAGCTAAGCGCTGTTTCTCCTCGTCCTCTTCCCGCACTGGACCGTGCGGCACGTGCCCAGAAAGTCCGCCGCTAACGCGCAGCCTCGTCCCGCTCCTTTTATGCTTCATCCTGCTCTTCATCTTCCCTTACCAACACTTACTTATTCACGGCCGGGCTTCCGTCCGACTTCTTCATCTTGCCGCCAGAGTTCGCGCGCCCATGCAGCAGCGAGGATATGGAGAAGATGCGACTCTGAAGTCTCAGCGCGGAGCGTCTCGAGTGACCGGCTGCTCCGCATCCTCCTCTCTCTCGCTCTGGGCCGCCGTGACGATGCAAGACCATATGCCTCCGCCGGTGGCTGCGCGTGCAGCCGTTAGGAGCGGCATTCGGCGGGCATGAATAAGGGCCAGGCCAAGAGTGCATTCCGCCGCGGCATTCTCGCGCCGGTGTCGGCGCGGGGCTTGGCCGTGAATAATGAAGCAACCGCATCTCGGTGGCAGCGGTGACGGCGGCGGCCGCCGTGTGGCAAGGAAACATCCGCGCCTCTGTTTGCGGATAGGAACGCACGGTTGCGGACACGAACACCGAGTGTTCCGTGAGCGCTGCGTGCTATATAGGGTTGCGCGAATAGCGCAGAGGGGAAGCCCCTGTTACTTTGCTCCTCCTCCACCGGTTACACCTCCCCCTTTCTTTTCCTCCTTTCCTATCACTCCTTCGCTGCTGAGTGATCTGGCGCGCTTGGCACCATCTATTATGGAGGGCGCTGCCTAGGAGAGTGTTCACGGGCCGAGCCGCTGCAGCGTGCTTGTTGTGTACCCGCTGCTGACGTAGTGATCCGTGCCCCGCGCACCCAAGGAGGAGGCTTGGTCGGCGCGTCCCGCCTGGCAGGCGTGAGGCACTGGAGCGGGGGAAATTTGATTCCGGTCGGACTGTAGGCACTCGCAGTGCCTGGCCTGGCTTGTTTCGGCTGGCGACCGCTGATTGAGAGCAGGACGCCAGGAGTTACTGTGTAGGCTGCCTTGAACGTGCAACGATGCCTATTCCTCACCCCGCTTTCTGGCTAAATAAATATAGCTTTCGCGATCTTTATGTGTCGCGAGGTGGCTTTTAAATTCAAGGCGCTTAGAAATGTTAACACATTTTAAGAGTAGCTCTCGGACTAGTAGCGCTTCGCATATGACAGATCTCATAATAGCAACTTCCCTTTTATTTTGTTTACAGGTTTTAACATGATCCGTTTAACGTAACGTATTTATTTTTGTCCATTGCAGCAATGCGTTTCGAGTCTATATTTTCAATTTTTTTTGTGTCCGCATAATTTTGTCCGCTCTTCAAAGCTCACGTGCTTGAGAACATAGAGCGAGACGGCACGCCCTTGTTATATACGTAGTTTCCTTGTACGTCGGTTTCGCGCTCTTTTTCTGACATGAACAGTAATCACCACCTCCACCTCTTCAGAAGTGTAAACGCATGCATTTGCACTTAGATAGCAGGGTATATTATTAACTGTCTTTTCCAGATGAGCGAGAGAGGAAAGGAAGATGAAGGAGCAGTAGCCGAGCAAGAAGGTATACTCATTATAAAAATTGGAGGGGATGCTTAAGCTCCTTCTTAAGCGTATGACACGACAGCTTTACTGGGGTAATATCCATTTTGCAGAACTGGTCATTCTCGACTTAACATTCATAGATCCCTGGGAGCCCTCATACCTCTCCTGGCGCAGTGGTGCACAGGCTGAGCCATGCGCCACTGCCCTGCGACGGCAGGTGCTGCCACCAGTGGGACTTGTGCGACCCAGATTGCTCTTCCCGAGCAACCTCTCACGATCAATCACTAATTTGGATGCCACCTGCCACGGTGCGGAGTTTGCTCACAGTCCGGTGGGCGGGCTGTGACGACGCCACAAGGTTACGTCACCTGGGACCCCCTGCCTCCTAGGTTGCTTCTCTGAGGATTTTTCGGTGATTTTTCACTCACGGTCAACGCTGCCGACAACGTCGGATTTCCTCTGACAACATGCTCAAAAGGGAGGAAAATCAGACGGAGGTTCTAATCAAAGTAGCCTACAAAACAGCTCTGAACTTACCAAGAAACACGTCAAACGACAAGCTGGCAGAACTGGGGCTGCACAACACTTTTGCTGAGCTTAGTAAGGCACAATTCATGTCGCAAATACAAAGGCTAAGGAACTGGACAACAGGAAGGGCCCTCTTAAGAAGGCTGAACTATAAAGAAGCCTTGGACATCGAGGACAGGTCGGAAAACATCCCAGATGAAATACGTCGAACCTTCCATGTTAGTCCCATACCCAGGAATATGGATCCAAACCTCCACGCAGCAAGAAGACAGGCAAGGGCTAAATATGTAGAAACGAAGATAGCCACACAAGATCGAGTAGTGTACACTGACGCCACACTGTATCCATGGAATCGCAGCCAAAGCATCAAGAAAACAGTTTCGGTTGTAACAACGAAGGAAGGTGACCTCATCAGCGGTGCATCCACGAGAGATGGAACAATAGCTGAGGCAGAGGAGATAGCCGTAGCCCTAGCGGCAGCCGAGGGCTATCGCACCAACAAATCTCTCACAATCTTAACTGAATCCCAGGAAGCGTGCAGACGCTACATGGCAGGAAGAATCAATAAGAAAGCCCTAAAGATACTCTTGAAAACGAAGCGATCCAATGAAAATATCCAACATAGGATCTACTGGGTACCAGGACACGCCGGAATCAAAGGCAATCTGAAGGCAGACAAGCTAGCTCGCGAGCTCACTACCCGAGCTGGTGCGTCAAATGCCTCGGACGGCCCGGGGATGACGGTGGAGCTCACGTACGCAGCTATCCTCAACCTCATTAAAGGCAGAAGGCGCAAATACCCCCAGCCACACCCTCAGCTAACACAATACGAGGCGACATGCTGGAGAAGACTCCCAACAGGGACCTTCTACAGCCTTCATGTCCTACATAAGATGTATCCAGAGCAGTATAGGGATACATGTCCGTGGTGCGGGGCAACCCCCACGGTATATCATATCACGTGGGAATGTAAACACAATGTAGCGTTCTGAAATAATAAAGACCCAAATGCGGAGCAGTGGGAGGACCGGCTAACCAGCAGCCAGCTCAAGGTCCAAAGGGACCTAGTGAGCCACGCATGCCGGATGGCCAGGGACAATGGTGCCTTGGACTAGGGGCGCCAACCACGCTCAGCCTGGAAGACATCGGCAGTCTCCGGGCACGCAACCAAACCTCTCAATTGGAACAATAAAGTGTACTCTCTCTCTCTCTCCTCTGACACGGGCTCCTTAACGCTATCGCATTATAAATTGGGCCGCTCTTGAGCAAAGGCGAAGTAATCCGCCACCAGCGGCCAGCGCAATTGGATGGGAATGCACTTGTGTAGTACACGTTCGAAACTTTTTGGGGATGCATTTTTTTTTTCAAAGTTCCCTGCAGATATGTGTTCCTTGGCTCGCAAATGTGTGCCATCGAGGCTTTTCTTATACTGGCTGTAATAAAGCGCACCGTTTGCCCGGTATTTTTTTTTTTTTTTGTGGAGCCTGGCTTGTTCAGTAGATAAGGCCGACTTCTCTGTCTTTATCTCTAAGTAAACCTTGTGATGATTTTCTTTCGTTAACTAGCGCTTGTTCGATTGAGTGGATTTTGGTGTAAACGTAGCACAATTCTTCCTTACTAACTCTTGTCTTAATACTTGTTCTGGGAGCATGCGAGCGATTATGTATGTCGGCACACTGAGCTAAAAGCACGTTCTTTTAACGTCGCGACCACATCGCAGTCTCCGCGTATGCTTGGAATGTACGCAACATTGGTACTTGGGCCTCTTTTTGTTGGCTTGAAGATAAGCACGCTCAGATACGACGGCGCGAATTTCGGGCGAGGAATATGTTTGCTCGACACTCGGAGCAAGAACTGCCGAAGCGGCTAGTTCCAGAAAATAAGGAGAAAATTTCAAGCAGACTCTTCGTCACCAGAGAAGACTTTCGGATGTGTTCGTTACCTGTAACACAGATGTGACGTGTCTAACCGTTGCTTAAAAACGTACCTCTCACTAAATTTCACTAAAGACTTCGAAGAAAAAACTTCACATTTTGAGACGAATTGCGCCGGAGACGCAACTTGAAAAAGAAAAAAAAGAACGTCACTGTAGGCTAGCGCTCCTGCCTGCCGCTTCTAAGACATTGATGCTGTGTACCTAGAAAACTTACCGGCAGTGCCCTTACGTCAAACTTATTTCGCAAGCGAGGTTGTAGTAGCCGGTGGATCAAAAATAATAAAACAAAAAAGAAGCGTCTTCTTCTGTGCGGTGAGAGTAATTTCTTCGCCGCTAGCGGCGCCGAGACACGCATGACACACGCGCTTACAAGTACGCGACAAAAAAAAAAAAAACGGACAAAGCAAGAACATGGGAGAATTGTGCGCGAGATGAAGCAGGCTGTCGAAACACGGTACCCGAGAGGAAAGATAAAACGAAAACAGAATTACTCCCGAGCAAGTGGTTCACACACAAACGCAATGAAAGCTCCTTTCGACTGTGCTCGAGGATACGCGAGATGATTGATGACCAGGATATCCTTGTCTCGCTGACGCAACATGACAGCGCCGCTTCGACTCTGGCGACACAATCGCCTCGGCAGCCTCTTCCCTCCCCCTCTTCTCCTTCCCTCTCCTGCCTTGGTCGGTGAACGCTTTCTTTCAATAAAGGCCACCCTGCCTCGCGGGCGGTCGGTCAGTCACGTCCGCCACCACTCTCACCTCGCACAGCAGCTAGCCCAGCTGCAGCGACCGGCGATAGGAGCGCGCGGTTGTTCGGCGCGATAAATCGATGGGTATTAGGCATCAAGCGGGCACTGCGAAACTAGCCTCGGTGGACACCCGGGGGGGGGGGGGAGGGGGAGACTGGGGAAGCTGGCAAGCAGTCACAGCTATATAGGGAGCCATAGTTGCAACTCTGGCCTCTCTGGGGGCTCCTGTTATACACAAGTTTGGTGCTTGCAGTTGACGCAATCGCACTTGGTCTGCGCGTTGCCCGTAACTAAGTGAAAATCGGTGTCGCTGGTGGTAACTGAAACGCTTCGGAGAACAACCGGTTCGAGAAGCTACTGTACCACTTGCCTCGCTAGGGAGGAGGCCTAAGCAAGGCGGGTGAAAGGCTTCTCGTCAGGATATATTCGAGGGAATCAAACAGTGCTTTAAGCCAAGAAAAGCATAAAAGAGTAGTGCTGTTATTTCTTCGGTTGGCTTAGAGGAATGCAATAAACGAGAAAGATGGCGGTGGTATTCTTCTATGGTTTCACTGTTTTCCAAGACTGGCGGCTTCTTTCACATTGCAACAGTGGAGTGCGTTTGTGAACCTCGTAAAGTATGCGGCATGGAGGACGTCTCTTCTCCCTGAGACAACGGTCGTCGCTGACGTGATCACACATTGTCCCTTTTACAACCAATTACACCCTGTAACTACTTGCAACGAACGCGTAATAACCGAATAGCCTTCATTTGAGGTATGGCGTAACATCGGAGGTACTATGTATTGCTTATACTTACCCCTAGCTGCTTTAACGCACTCTGCTTAAGCCGGGCTAAACGGGACCATTTACACCGAGCGGAGCACTCTTTGATGGGGACATAGCATTCAGGACATTTGATGAAGGCGCCCGTTTAGTACACTGCAGCACGGTCGCATGTTCGGGCCGGAAAATGCGCAAATGCCATTGCGTATGGTGATGCAATAAAGTTTTTCCCTTGCCTGACCATGAGCATGTTGCCGCTTGAGTGTGGCAACATGTGCGTACAACGTCAACGGCCTCACAAAAAATTTGAAGCGCTTTCAACGTTCTCATTATTCTGGTATCTGCTCCGTTTCACCTCAAAAAGGCTACTTCACGCACGATCGCAATAGTTATCAAGTCAGCATGGATCTGGCTTCATGGGCGTTTCGAATTTGCGCCCGTAGCTAGTTGGAAGTCAAATCCAGCGCTGAGGCACCCACGCATAAACGCATCATATGCCTGTTAAATTCTGAAACGTCTCACGTCAGTGAACCGCGTCTCGTCCATCTCTGACCCGGCTTGCGCGTCGTGCAGCACGGCAGGATTCCTCACAAACGTTTGCATATCTAGTGTCCACATTAACTTAGAGGCGTGAGAAGCGAAGTTAGCTCCTCATATTGCGCTAACCCGCTGAGGACAAAAGAAGAAATACAAGAGGAAAGAAAGGTATAACATATCAAAATGAGGATCCCGAGCAGAAAAGAAAAAAAAAACAGTATGCGACGGTGGGCCAGCGAATACTGTTTAAGCCTGTGCGTTTTCTCGGGACGCACCGGCAATGCCGCTAGCTTCCCCTGCGATGCACGCAACTAAAACGCGCCTTGCCGCGAGCGGGCTCAGTCGCAATCACGTAGCTCGCTCTCGCATGAGCGGCCGCTGGTTGGCGCGCGATTTCATCCTGCGCGAGTTACGTGCCGGGGCTGCCGTTCATTTTCATGAGCGCGACGCCGCAGAGACGCCGTGGCGCAAAAGGCAACGCGCAACCAAGCCGAGCCGTCATTTTTACCGCAGCGGAGGCCAGGATGTGGCCGCAACCAGAGGGGCAGCAGGAGTAAGGGAACGGCTGCCACTTGCGAAATAAGCCCCGATTCTCTAGGGCCGTTCGCCTTCTATACGCGGACAACGGCTGCGCATTGTCCGATGAGACCTTCACCTTTCTTTCCCTTTTCTTTAAGCCGCCCTCGTCGACCAGGAATCCGAGGGCCGAGAAATCGTCGCCGTGTCGCGCGATCTTTAGTTTTTCTTCGCTTACTTGTTGCCGCGTCAAAGAAGAAAAAAGAAGCAAAAAAGGGAATCGCGCGGGGCAAGGATAAGACGGAACATTTGCTGCACCTCGGAGCGGCGCATCCGCCTTTATGTTAGCTCCTTATTGAGAAACGAAGTCAAGACCGCGCCTCGGTTACTCTGAAGAGAGAGACGAAAGGTCGTCGCTGCTGGCAAAATAGAATCGTGTTTCGTTGCGCAATGCTCTGGTGTTACAGAGTTACGCTGCTGGGCTCCTTTGTATTCCACAAAGAAAGCCACTTTTCTTTCGGGCTTTCGTCTCCTCAGCCTTTTCAGCCGTGCACATCGCTAAAGGCTTGGCATTAAGATATCTCAGGCACCAAATGTCGTGAGATACATATCTCGGTGCGTGGCAACTGTTGAGATAGAGTGCTGAGGCGGTAATATATCTTCGACGTCAGCGCTAACGTTTAGCATTTTCATACAAGAGAAGGCGTGCACTGTTACGTAACAGCGATAATTTCGGTCCTGGAAAGAAGAGCCTTTTCTCCCAGAGGGTGTAACGATGCTCTCCTTTCTTCTTATATTATTGTTTTCATGAAGTGATCCTCAAAATGAAGGATATAGAAACATTAGTAGCGTGCGTCACAGGAAAGAAAAATAGTTTTATAGTATTAGGCTGCTTTCAATATGTCTGCTCAATAGACGCTCAGTAAAATCGAATATAATCGAAGCGCATGGCGCTGCGCAACTTCTTAAAAAGCGGTGAATTTTTGAAGTGCCTGGAAGCAGAATAAAAGGAGAAATAAAAAACGAGAATACACCACTGTTATTGTGCTTAAACGAAGTGTTAACCAGTGTGTTAATTTGCCGCAGATTGCTGTCGACTGTGAAACAAAACAACCGCGAAAGTGTTGATATGTTGCTTAACTTTGTTTATTTTCATTTTTTACAAGTCTCTTTTATAGCAGGCTTGTTAAATCTGCAATAGAAAGAAGTGGACCACCTAGATAAACAAAAAGCGACCCCTTGTTGCTGAAACTGTCGGCCTACAACTCTCCCAGACACGCCGAGAGTACCGCCCGGAATTCCGAAGGTTATCCCGAGGGCCGTCTTATTCAGCCAAAAAGAACACAAACATCGAGCAGCGACAGAACTGTGTAACAACTATATTTCTTGTAGCTTTTTTTCTCAATAGTGCACGGACGCGTGGGTAAAACGAGCCAAGGGCAATAAACCGGGCGTGTTTGTTGTATATATAGCGGACGTGAATTATAACTGTGCTGCGGCGCTGAGCCAGGTGCTGTTGTAACCGTATCGGAGACATATTGCTACACGCCGCCACCACCGTCGTCCGACTGTTTGTGTGTATGTGTGTGTGTGTGTGTGTGTGTATGCTTGCCAGTCGCGCACGGCGGTTACGAATTCAAGCCAGAGGCAATCAAGCTGTCGACGTCGGGGGCAGGTCGCGTTGCCTGCTGCCCTCAGGCACGGGTCGTTTTGCTCCGGCTTCTATTCATCGAGTCGGGGCTCGCGACGCCGCTGTATCCCGTGTATGGCGGAGGCGACATTGATTCCTTCCTGCTCCATACTGAATTCGAAACGGTGTGTGCCTCTCTCGACGGAGTCGAGGTGTTATTGCGGTGGAAAAGTGAAAAAGAAGGCAAAAAGGGGCGAGTCTTTACGAAGGCAGACATTTGTGTCGAAATGCGCGCGGGTGTAGTTTCGGGGGGGGGGGGGGGGGGGGTAACTATAAACCTAATCCATGGAACGGCTTGGAACACAGCACAGCGCCCTCTGACCGCAGTGAATTTGTTTCTTTCGCGGCTAAATGCAGCTATTCCGTCTCTAGGACTATCATTTACGTTGTGTAATTGTATTGTTGAGAATCAGATGAGAAATCGCCAGACACCGCAGGTCTGAGCTCTGGAAGAGCTCGGATTGAAGTGTTTCGTAAGAATGAAAGGAATGGCTGCGTTCCATTTCGCCCTTGCGCAGAAGCAGTCATGGCCCCATTTCATGATTAGCCGAAGAGAGCAGAGACAAATCCAGCCATGGCGCGGGCGTGGTCATTGACTTGAAAAGTACTACAGATGACTGCATTAAGTAAATGAAAAATAAGGTTAATGTCTTAGTAGAAAACAGAATTGAGCCTCTTCTCTTGCGTGATTTTAGACTGCGTCCGTTCATATTATGGCCTCATGCTAACACACATGAACACACTAGAAACGAAACAGCAAGCAAACCAACAACAAATAAACAAACAGCCTAACGAACATGCATGTCGTTGATAAGAAAGATGTGCGGATATCTACATTTCAAGGAATAAGTTGAAAGCTCTACGTAAAGAAACGCTGTTTGCTTTCTCCGGGAATTCATTACAACACTGTGTTATTCGTTCCGCGCTGGTTAACGTTGCGCTTTTCTACAGAGTGCTACTAACACAATCCTAGCGATGAAGGTTAGGTAACTGGAGATAAACAGGATGCGAGTGTACGAGCGACTTGCTAATCGGGTTCGACTCACTAAAGACAGAGGCTGAAGGCCGAATAACGTGAACATTCATCCGATCCGGCTGCTCATTAAGGCAATGGAAAATGCACGAACTCTTTCATAAAAAGCACATCTAAAAATTTTGTAAGGAGTCAAGTTCTATTAAGACATGTTGGTTAGACAGGCGTGAGAGGTAAGGTTTTTGATCTCGTAAGAAGAGGAATTATCACAAATGTGCAGATTTCATGATACTTGGCGAACTTAGGTCACCAGTGCAGTGAACGTTAATGTAGTGTATTGTATTGTGAGTAATCTAGAGTGTTCGAAAGTATTTATTATTGTCATTAGGAGGCCTGTTTGTAACTGATTTGTCGTGAAAGAGCGAGCATTTCTCATGTCATGTAATGCAATGTCTCATGTAGTGTCTCGAAATGAATCCCTTGACGAATCAAGTAAACAAATTAACATGTTGCTGGCATGAGGCATTTGTTAGAGAAATGGTCGAGACTTCTTGCATTTATTCCCAGGTAAGCTTCCACACTGTATTTCTCTACTGTACCGTTTTTAGTTTCACGTTTTTTTTTAAATTTCACGTTCATTAATAAAAACCGACCAAAACAACTCTGTCTTCCTCACTACGTTGACAATTATTTTTTGTTTTCTTCTAACGAGAAAGTTGAGAAAACTAGTTGGCAACAACCAGTTGCAACTATTCTCTGATTATATCAGTGGGGCACATAGCTGCGCTAAATTAGCATATATTGTGAGAGACAATATATAGAAACGCAAGGCTAAATGCACTGGAACTGTGCTTATATTGAAGGTATTCGATAATTGAAATGCGCGATGAGAACAATATTAGCGATAAAAAGTGAAGAAATAAACGATTCCGTAATTTTAGACGCCACCTGTACACAGTACCGCGATCGAGTTCCTACGTTCGATTAGCGGTGTTTTGGTTCATGCGAAAAGTTTACAGGCCAGTCTCACAGTGATAGCCGGTAATGCCCCATTTTCTGAGATCATGACATGCACGTTAAAGAACCCCAGATGGTCGAAATTTCCGGAGCCCTTCATTACGGCGTTCCTCATAGAGTGAGTCGCTTCGGGACGTTAAACACCAATAGACCAATAATAGATCGTGGCGTAAGGTGCTGGCGTTCATGGAAATGAGGAGAGCGCGAGGGAAAGCGCGCGTAGGGAGAGAGAGCACGCGTGGCGAAAAGGGGAAAGCGCTGCTAATTGAGACTCATCGTGCCTATCTTCGCCACCGCCGAACAGATTTTTCGATGTGATGACGTCACGCGCTGGAAACAATGAAACGCTTGACTAACAAACTCCCGAATGACATTGCTCAGATGCCATGGGATACTGGCCCAATTGGCACTGAAACTCTGTTGGATGTCCTGTGGACGTTTATAACGTCAATAGGACGTCCATGAAAGTCTCTGTGCTCATTGCGGGCCCCTGTGGTCCGAGAAAGTTTGCGGCGGGCACAATATACCGAACACAGGCGGCTAGGCCTCGAAGACCCAGCTCGTAGTGCAGCTGAGTTCGTGCGCAAGACAGTGTGAATAGAAGATTCAAATGTAAGCAAAGCTACATCGAGGCAAAACTACACAGACGCGGATACCGGGAAAGGCCTGCCGGCGAAGGAGAGCAAGGAGACAGAGGCAAGCAAAAACATAAGCAGCTATGAATGTCTTTACTAGTCGATTCAGGGGGAACCTATTTGGGCACAGTTGCTCGGCCTGGCTGTTGCAAAAAAAAAAAAAACGTGTTTCAGGTAGTAACCGTCCTCGGAGTTTTTTTGCTCTCAAATATGCGACGTACGCAGTTAACCAAATATGA
Source organism: Amblyomma americanum (assembly GCA_030143305.2). NCBI lineage: Eukaryota > Metazoa > Arthropoda > Arachnida > Ixodida > Ixodidae > Amblyomma > Amblyomma americanum. The sequence continues at coordinate 13,080 of JARKHS020026421.1, read as the reverse complement.
ATAGAGCTAGAGCCCGACAAGGAAAAGCATCTGTACTCTAAATACCCCGCAGATTATTTATTACGTTACGCGCGCATTCTTTCCACGTACATCCTCGGAAAACGCTAAGTACGCACGGGGAACTATTTCTCGCGCCCAACTCGCGTTCTAAGACTCCGCAAATAGAGCTAGAGCGTCGCGTGTATGCACCAGGGAACCAAAACAGCTGCTCCGGCGACGAGCTTCTCCAAAGCGTCGACGGGAGCGCCGTGCGCTCGCGGTGTTAAAGACATTCGCGCGTGCTATGCCGATAGCGGCGGCGTCGCGAGCCCGCGTGAAAACCGCGCTCTCGAGAAAAGCGGCCTGGCGCGCGAAAACGGAGACGGCGTGTCTAGCCTGCTAATGAAGCTCGCGCAGCAGCCCGCCTCACAGGAACATCTCTGACCGGCGGCACCGTAAGGCGGCGACTGCGTAGCGATAGGTACGAGGGAAGGAAAGGTGAAAAAATAAAAGCGAAGAGAATGATGGGAACGAACGTGTAAGAAAGATGAACCAGGGGAGAGAAGGCGAGCCGTTTGAAGGAGAAGCCACCTTACCGGGGCAGCCGGCTATTAGCGGCTCCATTACCCCTCGCCACGGACCGCGAAGCAACCTTCCCCCTACTCGGCCACGTCTTTGCCGGCGCCATCACAGGCCGTGCTCGGCAACCAAGCGAACGTCCCTTGTGGCCGATTCGGTGCTAAAGCACTTTTCGGGAGGAGGGGGAAAGGAGGAGAGAGAGAGAGATGCGAGACTGGCTGCAGCGTATCGGAGAAATATGAACTTCCTAGACGGGACTGAAATGATCGCGAGCCAAGCGAGGCGCGGCACGCCGCAGCGTCATCGCCGAGGTTTGCTGCTGGCTTGCTTTCGGTGCCTGGCTCTGTGCGCGTACGTGCGCGGAAGTTGCTTGGTTGCGGTGGCGGCCGGTTTGTGGGTTGCTGCTGCTGCTGTTTTCTCCATCCTTTCTCCGCGTTTCGGCAGTTGTGCTACGTCTGAAAAGCTAATCCGACCTCACTCCTTTCTTTGCTATGGTTGCGAGCTGCTGAGTTTATGGCGGATATCTGTACGGCGTGCCTGTCGTCTCTTTCGTTTTAACTGAGTTGTAATCGGTGGAAAAGAGCCGGCTGCTTCGCGGTAACCTGAATTGCTGCTAGATGTCCAAATTCGGCAAAAAAATGCTGTGGTTTGTTTGCTTGTGTGCGGGTGCGTGTGTGTGAAGATCGGGCAATTTCTGTGCACCGCCTCTACCCTCTGTACAAAGACGCAATCAGAAAGTAATAAATATAAAAGCGAAATGCGCAACCAAAACTGCTACCGCAGATTTGTCGCATCGCATGGTATGATCGTTTATGCATTTTTTTTCTCCCGAACTAAGTACGCCCCCTCTAAATAAAGTCGACTCTGGCTCAAGCACAGATAGATAGATAGGTAGATAGATAAAGAGGAGGAGGGAAAGGCAGGGATGTGCATATTCGCGCAGTAAGATCCAAAGGTAATGGGGCGCGTATGGCAGCGCGGACCGTTCGAGTAGAACTGCAGGGGGATTCAGCAGCGTTGAAGTGGCACAAGAAAGAAGGACGTATAAACGCCTTGCGGCTTTGGCGAGTCTAAGCGTCTAAGGCTTAGGACGGAGAAAAAAAAAAAGAAACTTGGTTTTTGAAGGGGAACACGCCTCCTCTCGATAGCTGGCCTTTAGTTCGTGTTGTTTGTAAATCGAGGAGTTTCGTTTGAGCCAGCTGTATAGATAAGAAATGAATGTTCAAAAAACGAAACCGCGAATCAGCTTTCTTGCTGTTTCGCAGAAATACACCATTTCTCAGGCTTTCACAAAACGTAGGCAGTATTAACGTCTTCAACTTTTTAATAAATGAAGTAGGTGGTGGTAGCGGTTTTTTAATTAAAATAATAGTAAAAAGGAAGGAAAAGATTTTTGCTAGCCCCGGCATCTGCAATCAATACTGAAGCACCTGAGCTGATGGCAGCGGAAATAAAGGATAGCGGCAGATAAATGAATATAAAAAATACTCAGTTTTACACGGATAAACTTTCTGCTGCCACAGGCTGAGATTTCATGCTTTTATGTCACTGTAATTCAAATACGAAGTATAAGCCAAGAGCACAAAACCACGACAAAATACTCTTGGAAAGTTTGTCCCTTAGATCAGGAGTAGTTGCTATTCAATGTATACGTAATCAGGACGAAGATGCGGCGAAATGTTTGTTTTGCTCTTGTACTCGTTGGCGAAGCTTGCGGAAGTGCACACATGCTTAAAGCAGAACAATTTGCAGCAGCAGGCTTTAAGAAGTGAATACCTGGTAGCTAGACTGGCTTATACGTCCCTTGGCAAAGCTAAAATGGACATGCCTCGCGAAGCTTTCGAACTTTCCTTTCTAATAAAGTCACTCCTCCGAGAAACAACTGGTTTAGTGAACAGCTCTTAACGTCTAACGCCCGCACATGCGCAGTAAAGAAGTAAGCATAGCCGGCAGACAAAAATGCAATAAAAAAAAATTCCGTCGCCGTCATTTGCGCGAAGGCGCAGAGCTATAGCGGGCGACTGGAATATCGCGTTCGATATTATCGCGACAACGAGCGAAGGCTGCGTCTCGTATAACCAATATCCGAAGCGTAATTCTCCGGGCAAACTTCAGACAGCCTCCGGCCGCTGGGTTTCGATGTTATGCGAAAAAGTAACAACGCTTTAAAAAAAAGCACGAACACAGAAGCGGTGGGAAGCTGCCGTACAGAACGAGGAAACAAGTTAATAGGAAACAAAGAAGTAGAAGAGAAAAACCGAGAAAGAAAGTGATCAAAAAAGGGGGCTCGAAAGAAATTGAGATTCTTAGCCGTGTCGCCTATGGCTGCCCATGGAAGGAAACGAGTGGGCTTTGAGGAAAGAAGAGGCGAAAGCCGGCTCCAATCTACAAGAGATTAGAATCACGATGGAGGAAAAAAGGACAGAGAAAGGGATTCGGGAAGAAAGGGGAAGGGGGGGATAGCAGCCAAGAAACACGGAGCATATAACGAAGAAAAGATAACAAGTAAAAGAAATGCGAAAGCGGGATCAGCAGACCTAGTAGATATGGCTAAAAAAAAAGGAAAATGAGGTTGATGGAAAATATGTGCGGGACCAACGCCGCGACGCGCGCTGCAATGGGACAGTTCATCCCACGTTGCCCTTTATGTGTGTCCATGCAGGCGTGGTGTTCAAAATGAAAGTCGTTGGGGAAAACCCCCTCGGGCCAAGCAAGCTAGAGGGAGGGCGAAGCCTGCCGCGTCCTTGTATGAGAGGTAAACACAAAACCGACCCCCTCCGCCCCCTCCACCCCCCATTCACGTTTTTTTTCTCTTCCTACCTCCGACGCCTGCCTTCAGCGTTGTCCTTCAGCGTCTCCAGCTGTCTCACTTCATCTCGTTTTCTTTTTTTTTTACCCTATTCTTCGCTCCTTTCTTGCCGTTCATCTCTCTACATTGGGGCGTGGGCTGACTAGCCAGTACACTTTCAGAAGGTGGGAGGGGGGAATGGCGCGCTGCTGCCGCCTTCATCGATGCTTCCATCATTCCGCTCATCTATCCATCCATCTGTCCAGAAGATGGAGTGCTCTAAATAGGCTCAGCCGGATGAAAAAAAAAGAATAGAAAGTTGAAGAAACGAGCTAGGATGCTATGGGAGATTCTGAAGGGGGCCGACCAAGGAAGGAAGAAAGTCTAGAGAGGTGGGGGACGAAGCGGTTGGAGGACGCTGGAATGTGAAGAGCGCCCCGGTGGTATAGGGAATGGGGATGGAGCGACCGCTGCAGAGCTGTTGGAAGACAGGGACGACGAGGTTTTTGCGCCGCTCCCAGAAAAGACGCAGCGGTGATGCACCACCGATCAGTTCGTTCATTCGTTCGTTCCTCGGTTCTCCGGACAGGGCCGCTTCGCCCTATCGATAATTTCGAGGAAGCTTCGCTCTCCAAAACTCGCCATCTGTTTTCTTTTTTCTTCCCTACTCTTGGTGGGCTGTAGGCCGATAGCGTTTCTGCCCGCGAACCCCCATCCCGGCTGGGGATGAATAGGAGCGGCCGAACGAATGAAGCTTCAGTGATTCCCCGTGGACGGAAAAGGTGGAAACACAAAATGAGGCGGCGCCGGCGGTGCACAGCAAAGCGCGCCATCGTCCCGACTGTATTTCGCCAGCATCCGTTGCTCTTGAGGAGCGCATGGAGCTTTCCTTTGTTTTCTTTCTCGTGCTGCTTGCTTTTTTTTTGTTGTCTCCTCTTAAGCTTCGCGAAAGCATTGCAGGCAGAGGCTAACGCATTTCTTGCCGTATGCTCTACATTACCTCTTTAGAGGTCCCTTATTCAGTTGTGCTTCAAAAATGAAGCCTTGTTTATTATGTACTGCTGAAAAAATGTTTTCTATCAAGAGTATCTCTCTGGCTTTCAAAAAATCGTCGGAGCTAAATGAACTCGGGTAATATTTGTATCGAGAAACCACGAAGGCATTCAAGAAGTATGTCTACCCGAAACTTGTTATGCCTGACAACAGCAAGAAAATAAAATAAAATGTGGCATAGGCTATTCGGGCTTATAATCCGTTTAAAGCACTCTATAGAAGCTTTATTTTAGACAAGAAAATAGAGCTCTAGTTGGTCTTCTACTTCTTGTCCACTCCTACACACACCAGCGGACTGCCGTATAAGTGCCAGCTGAATTAAGCGATTACGAAAATCCGCATACATAATGACGTCTCAAGAAACGAATAAAATGTCGCAAGTGAACTATCATAGGAATTTTTCGCTTTTCAGTATGTCTTAAGGGCAGCAAAAAAAAACATTGCTGTTGCTAATTAAACGTGAGGCACTTTGCAGCAACGGAACCGCAAATACCACTAAACTCACAATGCAGTAATGCTTCCTGTTGTCGCCTACGCAGTGATGCTCGGAAGGCTGCCGGAATAGCCCTCGTAACCACCATCAGAATTGACAACTTCTGAAAGGAAGTCAGCTGGGCAAGCTAGTAAAAAATAAAAATACGCGATATAACACCAGCGCGCTTACAGCTTTCAAATTCTAGACGAACACGTTACAACTCGAGTTAAATTGGCCCCTGACAAAAGTACAAGTTGGCGCGCGGTCACGTGCTTTGCCTCCTCTGCGTCATCGATTGCTCCACCCAGCTTCTTTGACATCACGTGTCTATATGTCATTATGCCATCCATCACCTTCCTGTATCATCGTCACGTCAAATCACCGCACCCGATGGCGTTTCAAACTGCCTACTTCCCTGCCTTCCCAAGATCCCAGACTCCCCCTCTGCCAATCACCCTTCTTCCCTCTCCCAACGGCTTTTCCCGCTGGAAGTCACGTGACAGCTGGGAATCACGTTTCTAGAATAATGGCGCAAAACAGAACGTCTCACGTGTCCTCTGTTCCCGCAATCCCGGCAGCTCAGCCCCGCTGTGCTTCTGGCTCCTCTCCATCCACACAAACCCGCAGGCTGCCCGGGGCGCCGCTTGGCTGGAACACGAGGAAGCAGCCGTGGAGGAGGCGATATATCCGGTTTCTCTTGTTTCAGCGCGCGTTATTAACCATCATCCCCGGGGCCATTGACCTGGACAGCGTTTAGGTTATCGGCCCTGACGTGGCAATTAATTCGCGTCTTCGCCGCCGCAGGCAAGGAGCGTCTTCTTCGTCCCGCAGGCACCACTCTACAGGCGACGACATTCGGCGTCAGGTTTCCACGCTTTCGCTGACCGACGGTGCGTGTCTTCATCCTGGTCGGGTGGGCACTAGTTAGTCAGGTTGTTTGGTTACGCATTGTCAGGCATTACACTTCCGTTCCGCCAGTCTCCCGGACACTTGCACTTGCACTCGACTGAATAAACGGCTTATCTCATTTTCTCTGATCTTCTCATATCTTATTATCATAACTTATCTTCTCATACTCATCACTGGGAGAAATTTATTCCTTTGCGCATTAGGGCTGCCACGATAGATTTCCGGGTGAAAAAAAGAAACGAAGGCTTTTCTTGGCCCAAGAAGAAAACAGTGTGACTGTAGAGGCGTTTTACTATGTGATCTACACATTTTTTTAAGGTCTACTGGCGAAATCTTAGGTGCAGTGTAGTATACCACCAGCCTGGAAGAGTAGCTGCGAGAAATGTTTGAGAGATGCGATGTTTGTTAATGCCTTAACTATGTCTTCAGAAAGAAGACATACGAAGGTCATCGGCAAAACTTGTTTTGCGAGTAACGGTTTCATGCGTAATAACCGAGAAGACTTGTTTTTCATCATTCGATGATCGTATAAACCCGAGATATGTAACAAATTTTTACGCATTTTTCTCATGTAAGCGCAACATTACGCGACATTTCTTGCAAGGAGACATCGATAAGCAACACGAGCGCTCTGTTTGCGACCGATGAACAGCATGAGGAATTGATTGTGTTTCTTGTTTGATAAATAGCGGCTCGAAAGAAAACCTCTTAAAGCGTGAACGCATCTTTCCAGCCCTTTTACGCGACACTGACCAGTGGGGATTTCAACGCTGCGGACGAAGCAAGGTAACCCGCTATTCAAGCTAGCTTTCTATAACGTTGAGGCTTTAACTAACTCCAACCATGTGCACAGCACACTCGACCGCATTACTGCTAATAGGGGGAACAGAAAACCTAAGAAAATTAAAAGACAAAAATGCGAAGCTTGAATATCGCAGCAAACAGGCTTTCAGATGAATCTGATCTTTCAAATCTTCTCAGATTGCGAGTGTAATGATGACGAAGTTCGAGAACACTTTGCGGAAAGAAAAAAGCTGTCCGCCTTGCACTGAGAGGATGAACATGCTTTCTTTGAAATGGTATCTTTTCGAGATGTACGTTAATAGAAAAAAGGGTGGGCGGAAAGCGAATATGGGAAAAAATGAGGAGACCCGCCGCGGTGGCTAAGTGGTTACGGCGTTCGGCTACTGATCCGGAGTTCCCGGGCACGAACCCGACCGCGGCGGCTGCGTTTCGATGGAGGCGAAACGCAAAGGCGCCCGTGTGCTGTGCGATGTCAGTGCACGTTAAAGATCCCCAGGTGGTCGAAATTATTCCGGAGCCCTCCACTACGGCACCTCTTTCTTCCTTTCTTCTTTCACTCCCTCCTTTATCCATTACCTTACGGTGCGGTTCAGGTGTCTAACGATATATGAGACAGATACTGCGCTATTTTCTTTCCCCAAAAGAATTATTATTATTATTAAAAAATGAGGATGAACTTTGTTACGCAAATATCAAGCCTAAGTGAAAGAATGAATATAAATACCGGGTGCTACGATGAAGACTTTAGGCATGTTTCAAAAAAAGTATATTTGAGGCACAAATGTGGATTTTGCGGCATGGTATTCTCACGGTTGGCGGACACCAGAAAATCGGTGAATAATTTTAACTATTAAGATGGTTAACAGATTTCCAATAATTAACTTTTTAACTATTAGAGTTAGGCGTCTAGTTGCAATTAGAGATATGTAGCCCGCTGTTAGTAACCGTCATATCAGTTTTTGGAATTTCGAAAACACGATTACCCTCACCGGTGTGGCTTGGCAAAATTTGACTTCTGCGACTAATTACGTGCACTGGACGGGTTGCTTTGGCTGCATGCTTTCCAAAGGGCATGTATTTTGGTGGTGTATATATATATATATATATATATATATATATATATATATATATATATATATATATATATATATATATATATATATATATATATATATATATACCACCGGCATGGTTGATTTTTTTTGTTCTTTATAGTTAATTTCTTTAAGGGACAGATCAATCATTGTATTATTCTGCCATTGATCAACACCACAAATTAAAAAAATAGGAACATTCCTCTATGCTCTTTGGTTCGGTGTCTGTTGGCCTCGTTTATATATATATATATATATATATATATATAATATATATATATATATATATATATATATATAATATATATATATATATGCACCAGAAAAAAACAACTATGCTGCCGATGGTATGGTTGTTTTTTCTGGTGCTTTATATAATTTTCTTTAAGCAATATATTAATCTAAGTATTATTAACCCCCTGATTAGCACTACACATTAAAAAAAAAGTCGCTCAACGCGGTCGTGATTGTGAATGGTCTGCTGCAGTGGGTCATTTCATCCATCGCTTTTTTTTGTTTGCGCGTACAGCTGCTCCTAAATGCTAACCGCTTCGTTTACCTGTTCGTACTGCTAGCCGCTTCCGCAGCATACCGATGGGATCAAAATGAGAGTTCGCACGCTATACCTAGAGGCTGCTCTAAAAACGCACGATGTTCTAAATGAAGTATAAATTCTTTATACTTTTGTTTTCTTCTGTAGCCGCGATGCTGCTTGCGAGTGTTAAGCTAAGCAGTATAACTCGCTTTACACTGTTGCAACCACGTGTGTAGTGCGCACTCGAACTCTACGACAGAATGCTTGAATGGCGTGAAATGATGTCTCCTTGCTGTCGATCTTTTCTCCGTTTAAACCTTCAACTGAAACCACACTTACATTTTGTCCTGTTGCAAGCCTTTGTGTGGTGGAGGATACGATAAGGTTTTGCATAAAGTAATATAGAGAGGACACATTCACTCTTTGATCCATGGGAGGTGGTATAGCAACATTCATGAAGAAAATGAGTTAGCCATTTTCGGAAACTTGAAGTAGTTGGTCGCTTCGTCTGCAAAAAATTAAGAGCTCCAAAACGTCAAATCCCTTCTGGACAGAACTAAATCTGCTATAAATCTTATTATATACTACGAAACTATGCTGCTTTTTTCACACCTTTGGCGCTTAAGCACGAGCATTTGTATTTTGTACTCCAAGCATTTCACTGTTAGCCATCTAGCTTGCTTTTAAATTAGCATATGAAAGAAAAATAAAAAAAACGTTAGAGATCCCAGCGGTAAAGCGCATTGAAGTGATGCGAAGGCATTGACACCTCCTCGGCACTCGTCGCCTCTCTTCAACTTGGCGCCACGCTTTGGCTCCGTCCATACTTCCGGTTTTTCAAATTTGGCGCTACGCTGTAGCTCCGCCTACTTCCGGCGTTTTCAAATTTTGCGCCCACCCACTTTTTGGACATTTTTGGCTCTAATTATTTAACTACTCATCTGATTTTGAAAATTTTTTTGCGACATCAACCTCACGTCGTCCTCTATCGATCAAAACCATTCGATTGGCGCTATCTTTTTTGAGTTCCTCACAACTGCTGGGGACATGTTTTGCGGACACGATACCTGTCGACATTGCCTAGTAATGCTTTCCCAATAATATAGTTGTGATGAATCCTGTTTACCCGCTGGAGTAAAGAAATTAGCTTTGGAAGAAAATAAAAGTTACTAAGGTTAACTCTAGCACTGACCGCCCCAACCGCAAACGTGAGAAACGCAGAGTCACCAGGAAATAGCAAACAGAGGCGTGAAAAGCAAACTCAGCCCGGAAAGGAAACTCGCGTTCAAAACAGATGTGTTTCATGTCACGCCGTCAGCTCGTAGAAGCCATTGAATGCGCTCCTAATCAGATGAGCGCGTAAAATGCTCCCCCATACTTCTGAATAGCTGCAAACTCTCTTGAAGTGGAGTTTAAGAACGTGACAACTCTTTTTAACGTCGTTAAATCCAGTTGCAAATATTACCACAGAGTGTGTTGGTTTTGTCCCGGTGTTTGTAAACTTCAAAGCCGGCGTCGGCTTGAAGAACGCCTCAAGAAAAAACTAACTGGTGTTTTTACCGCCCTTAAAGGGTGCATTTAGGGGAGCATAATTGGATGGCATCATTTGCAAAGGGTGCGTTTGCAGAACTTACAACACTGCGTCGAAGGAGGCGCAACGCACTTGCGGAAGAGCCTTAAGATTATTCGTTGAATTACGATCCGCTGGGAATGTTTTCGGTCGCATGTCTTTCATTAACTGCGACAGGGAAGAAAACACTCAGTTGCCTTTTCTCGCAGTGCTTGAAAATATAAGTAAACAGCGTATTAAGACAGGTGCTAAGAGTTTACTTCTGGAATGTGAGTAATAAACTAAAATATGGCAGATGAATTACTGAGATTCCCTCTGCTAACCTGAAGTAGTCATTGCACGAATTGCTTCGTTATTTTTTATTTTACCAGTCGAAGTCAACGAACATTAGATCAGTGTCATGTTGTGCGCTGATTCTCTTCCAAATTTGTCCCTTTTATCCTCTTGAATCCGCAGCTACTGCCTTTGACGCTTTATCTGAGATGCTACTGCAGCACAGTAGTAATTCGAACGCGAGCCCAAGAACTTCCTGCTTAAATAGTAAAATCACGCTTCCGAATAGTTAACAACAATGCATATTCCAATTACTAAAAGTCTCTTTTTTTTCGCCGCTTACTAAATCACTTCAAGAACGGAGGTTTACTTTCATCCTCGCGTATTCCCTCCTTTTTTGCAACTGCTCACGGTATGTGGATAATGGTCTATACCGCTTCATAGGCGTTAAAGCAATGTATGGGGGGCATGAATTGCAAGGACGTAACCACACAGAGAAATCTCAAACATTTGGCTACCCGCACGATGCCACGGATACCACATCAGTACAACTCCGCAGTGCCGCACCATTTAGATGACATATTCTGCACCACCAAAACAAAAATTAAAAAAGCTTTCACACTTTAGACACGTTCGTGTAGACACGTGGCAAAGACTAGCGGTGCCGTCGACCCGCGTTGGCCTGAGAAGCCATAGAGCCATATATTGCAGTAGCAGATATGTGGAGTGACCCTTTCAGTATCCTTTAAAGAAAAGGCAGAGCTCTTCTATGGCTGTCGAGAAGCGGTAGGCCGACGCGTCTTAACTGAATTAGACGGGCAGCGTTCGCATTGAAGGAAGGAAGAAAGAGCGGCCGAGCGCCACAGGTGAGCGAAACAAAAACGTAAAGTACAAGAGACCGCGGACGAACGGGCCATTCCCAGGCGGGGAAAAAGATAACCCAATCGAAAGAGAGCCCTTGTCGCTACGGGCTTTCCGAGCTGCGAGTGAGGAAAGAAAAGTAATAAGAGAAGAAATTCAGCGGGCAGGACCGCCATCAGCGGTGGAAGTCCGAACGCTGAAAAATGTTTCGCCTCTCGCGAAGCACAATTTATAGAGGCGATGCGAGAGCAAGAAGGGTGCCCACGGGAGTTGCCTCCCGTATATTTCTACGAACGACGACGGGGACAAAGACGGTGCTGTGCTTCAATAATCGATGTCCCACCGGCGCGAAATTGCGCCCGGTGACGAATAAAGAAAAATTTGGCCAATAGAGTCATAACTCGCTGGCTTCAAAAACTTTCCCTGTTCGCTCTCTTTCTCACTCTATTTCTCTTACTACCCACTCCAGTGCTGTTTATTTGCTTGTAGTAGCTGTCCCCCCCTCCTACCCTCTTTTGAGACACCAGCCGCAAAACACAGTAGTGAACAAGAATGTATTTAATCATTCTAGACTTAAACTTATTTACCGCAATAAAACTTCAGCATGAGCTGCATGGGAAGATTATAGCAGACTTTTCACACCTTAGCAATTAATACATCATAATGTTAAAGAAAAAAATGTTCCCAGAGCAATGTTTTTGAAAAACTGTTTTCTGGAGTATATGAAGGCATGGGCGATAATGCGTTTTTTTTTTTGAGAAAATGAGGCATAAATTTCAAAGGGTGTCTCTTCACAGTAACCTAGTGCCGTCCGTTCTTCGCTAGGAACCATCTAATTGTCGAAGTATGTATTACAGGAAGCGGTCAATGAACGTCTTTACTATGTTTCCACACTCTTGCAGCAGCATGTCGGATTTCTTTTAGGTGGTGCGTTCTTCTTTGTCCTTCGGACGGCATGCGATTCCTATTCAAAGATGTTGGATTGAATTATTTTCGGCACAGCAGCTTAGACACTCCATATGGTGCACTCCGGCTTCTTCATCCAAATTTTCATGAGCGTAGAAGTGTCCTCCAGGTCGTTGCTTTGTTCAAACACATATCCAAAGCCAAAATTACATTCCTAAGGTAGCTTAACCTTTTCAAGAATTTCCTGGTAAAAATCTTTGCTTATGATTTCTTGTATTCAATGAACAAGATGAACTCCACGAGCGCAGAATCAACCCTGTTTCATTTGATTCCTGCCTCTGAGGTCTAACGTAGGAAGTTGCATAACGGGGTTCGTATCAAGTGCGTCCGGACCATGTAAGAGAATATGTAAGAGAATATATCCCATCACTTCCACACAACGAGAACTTCGATACGTAGATAAGAAATCGTTCTTTTTCATTGGTCCCTTTATACACCAGGTGTTCCTGTGACTACTTCATTTGGTGCAACCGAATTCTTTTCTCTGATGTACGGATCTTGAACTGGGTTCCTGACGTTTAGCTAAGAATACGACGTCTCAGAGTAGACGGAGATACTGCAGAGCCTGATACCAGAGTTAAATCTTGGGAATAGGTCGATACCAAACAGTCGACAGTATTTTCGTCTCGTAGGAACAACGTCCTTCTCTAGAATTTGATTGGTCGATCTTTGTTGTCCCGGTTAAGATCGAGAAATCAAGCCTCCTCGGAATCTATTTCTCTTGCATTGAAAGCTGGTGGTTTTTCATCCCACAGCTGCGATCAGATAAGTGGCATCTGAGCAAGCTGGGTGACGTTACGTACGCGTCACACTCCACCCATTGCTTCTAAACACATACAACTGAGAACGGACGGAAAATGAAAGCAATGGCTATACATCCGTGAAGGGATGAAAATTAAAGAACCCAAGGCAAATAGTTACGCAACCAACCAATCCTTGGCGTCAGGGGAAAGAAAAAGACATTATTACATCAACATATACTCTGAAAATTCAAATAGGTGTTATATTTCTGGTGTACTTTATTTGATAAGAAAAATTGAAAATATCATTTTTTATTCAGTATTTTACATTAAGGCTGATGATAGTGAATTAATCAGGCATTAAACATATACTCAATGGCTCACCCTCTCTAAGACAACAAAAAATTCATAGTAATTTTTTTCTGACACACACACACACACACACACACACACA
>JARKHS020026420.1:140000-249847 GCA_030143305.2 Amblyomma americanum | reverse complement strand
TCAGAAAGCGGCATCGCGCGCCGCCATCTGCCATCCCTAACTCTATCTTCTTTACACTCGTACAAATTGTGCTATAAAAAAATCCGTAGGTTATCAGTTCAGCAGTTTGCACGCTTAGCCTATATCAATATCCTTCTTTTATTCTCCCGTGCATTAACACAAATTCCTGAAAACTACCTCATAATCTTTTATCACTACCACTTCATTGCACTCTAGGTTTTCGTAAACGCTATGTTCAACGAAGCACAAGCAGCAGGATTTCTCAACGCGCGATACCGTGGTCGTTACGAAGATTCTGCCATTTCTCAGGAGACTGCTAAGTGGTACCCGTGTTCTTTTACTTCCTTTCTTTAGATTATGAAGAACTGCAAGCACGTATAGCGCGCTTGTCTTGACTTGAATTTTTACGCGGCTGTTATAATGTCCTGGTGCGATGATACCATGGTAATCTGCGTATAGTATACTATTGCAATGCTTTAAACAGGACTATAAATCATTAATGTGGAGCAAAAACAAAGCAGGGCCTTAAACAGAACCTTGTGGAACACCCTTATTAATTAAAGCTATGTTAAATGCGTAGTCATTAACAGAGACAATATGCTCTCGGTCACACAGAAAGCTCTTCAAGAACATTAGGGAAGGTTCAGTGATACCGTACGATTCTAGTTTGCGAAACAAGATGGAGTGATCGATGGAATCAAATGCTTTACTAAAATCTATGTATGCTGCTCCTGTGAACATTCCTTTATCAATAGCGAGCCTAACGTAATCTATGAGAGACGCTATTGCAGTATCAGTAGATAGTCAACGCCGAAAGCCGTGATGACAATCTGCCAATTTCTTATAGTTTTCAATACAACTTGACAACCTTATTTCAATTAGTTTTTCTGCAGCATGCAGCTCAAGCTTTAAAGCAAAAATAACTCTCCTTCCTCTTTTCATTCCAATGTGTGTAACAAATCTTTTTTATCTTCGCAGTCAACGTACGTTTAAGAGATGATTACATGCTTATTAACCATTCTTGATGGTGAGACCCCGCACTTGTTGCACGTTCTGTTTGTGTTGCTGCTGGTGCTTTTTGAGTTGCATTTCTTGCTACATTATACTAAGCGGTCTTGCAGGTGGGCATCTTCATGGGCAATAAGAGCGGTCTATATCCGGGAAAATACATTTTGCACATTGCAATGTTCTTTTCCTCAGAAGCCTGTTTCTTGATTCTTATATATATTAAAAAACTGCTTGCTCACGTGAACGAATCTTCCACTATGTGTTGCGACCACAGGCGTCGTTTTTTTAATAGAATTTTCTTCTAATGACATAATCTTCATTTAGTCCTCCCGCGTATATTATTAAGCCTTAATGATGAAACTTGTTAAACGTGACAATATACGCCCAAACTGGATGAAGGGGCACTCTTTTTGAATGTTTAATTTTTCATAATTCTTTTCAGTGCTCTGCACAGCTCATACAATTCGACAATCCATCGTTATCAACAATTTGAACCGCAGCTCTAAGCAAATCGACCTATATATGGCGATTGACTCTGATACGACGCGTTTCTTATAACTAACCTTCGAGTGAATGCACTAGGATTATCCAGAGGATTTAGGATCTATAGTAGGGTCCAAGTTGTATAAACAGCAGTTAGTAACACTGGCCACAGTCCTCGTCATACTGTGGTACTGCGCTGGCCATTCATAACATCGAACAAAATCATCTTTTTAAAGATTGACTGTCAAGCAAGCAAGAGGGAACAAAATTTTTAAGCTTATAATTTCGCCTCATGATTAACTGCTTGCTAGATAATAACAAAAGGTTATTTACAATAATCTACTGTTTGCCATAAAGGAATCTTGTTGAGCAGCCGTAAATGTGAGTGGAGCTTCACCGTAGACCTTAGTTATATCCGACTATAAGGAATATGTCGCCCACGTCTGAGGCCTGTATCCTGTACGCTCACTAAACTAAGCAGATATTAAAAGTTGGCGGTAATCAATGATCAATTGTGTATATTCCTCTGAATAATGCTCCTCTAAAAAGCGGTGGTTAACACTTTTCAAATAAAATTGGGATGCAAGTGCTCTTAAATGCATAAACAATGTGCGACGCCCAACCATCTCACTGTGTGTGGTGCAACGGCTTAACTACTGGCACTTGGACATCAACTCCAAGTATCTGGACAGTATGTCAACAGTGTACACAAAGGAAGTGAGAAGCTGCAAAGGATTTCGCTACAAGGGCATTTCAACTGCAGCCATTACACATTCTTACGATGCGCCGACGCTTATATTTTGAAAATGGCTACCGTTGAATTATCACAAGAAAAGAATTAAAATTGACAGAGAAAGTACTAATACTGAGGTAGATGCACATATCACTAAGGTGGCTGTTAAACCCAAGTGGGCGAGCGAGACCGCCGCATATTATGAAAAGTTAATCCTTTCAATACCGCTTAACTATATAAGCACCAGCATCGATGCACTGATGAATGAACGCCATGACTTCCTACAGAATAAGCAGTGTCGGCACATCTGGCAGAATTTGTTATTGTGAATTATAAAGCGTTAAATATTTCGTGAAAAGAACGAGGATTACTGTTTCACCAATCCAAAATACAGGATTTTTCAATATTTTTTGCACATACCGAATTTCGAGTGAGGCATACTTGTGAGGCTTGACATAAAGATCCTTTCTTCTCTTGAATCTTCTTGTTTCTTGTTTTTCTATCGGCAAGCCACTGTTGCGCTGAGGAGTTCACTGAAAACTTTTGCCTAGGACCGTTTACTAAAACAAGATCCGCCAGAAAGGAGTATTTTATAGTGATCCATTTTCGCAAGAGATTTTTTTGTAACATTATTTTTAATATCCTTCATTTAAACGTCCAATACGTACCAGAATGAAGCATGCAGCTCTGATATGCTGCTGCCACTCCTATGTCAAGATCATTGAACGAAAACTAAAAAAATGACAAACATGTTGCCCGTTTCATTTGCTTCATGTTTTTACATGTTTTCTTTGAGAAAACGAAATTATATTTAGGACACAACCGCCTGCTATATTTACTTCTATCTGCACGCGTATTTGATTGGCCTTAGCACGGTATATCCTTGGCACATTGACCCAACACTTTGCACTTTGCACTTCCACCTTCAATGTATGTGCCGCATGTTTACCGTAGCGCAGTTAGCTTAAGAAACAGCTCTTCCGATGCATTGTACAGAAAAACTCAGTGAAGAAGTTTCGTGAGCGCCAAATTATGCAGGAGACATGCAGGCACTTATTTCGGTATTTCCTACAGAAAACAGCAATGCAGAAATACGATAATAAAGGTAAGCTGTTGAACAAACTGTGGTATGCCGAAATATTTTTCGAACTTTGGCCAAGGGATTTGAAACGTGGACGTGGAAAGCTGTGAGATAGGCGTGAAGTATTTTAGTATTCACAGTATATTAAACTGTCATAATGTGTCGACTCAAAGGGCACTCTTTCTATATAAACAAAATTCCAACCTAACTTGTCGTGAGTACATTTAAGCATGAAAGTCGCTACCGAAAATGAGCACCGTCTTCTGTGACAACCGAGAGATATATAGCAGCGGAACTCAAGTTGAGGAGCGTGCGTCATCAGCTGCTTTTAGGAAGTTTATTATCGAGTAATAGCGGCTTCTGTTACCATCTCGCCCTTTCGTGCCTGGCGGCACGCTTGACTAGGTCCGACAACCAAGAAAAGCTCGTGGTCAAATCCACGACCGCTACTACATTCATCGCGGGCGCGTCATGGCAGTTATGGGTGGAGGAGCGACAGTGATATCGGGTCGAGGCCACAAACCCAGCGTTCTAAGCGCCACATGCTGGTGTCACCCCCTTTTCTTCAATATGTGGCCAGCGCTTGCCACGCCTGCCGTTCGGGTTGGTTTCAAAGATCTTGTCTTCCGCCGCTTCACTTTTCACACCAGGCCGCGTTCAGCATTTCTCGCTGTATTTATAAAGTCCCTGTTGCTTTTCAATGTGGAGTTACGCTCGTTTCCACTTCAGCGTCACCTGCCTCGGTGGTTCAGTGGTTAGGCCACTTCGCAGCTGAGCTCAAAGGGACGAAGTATTCTCCTAGGCTCTGCAGCCACTTTTGGGAGGATACGAAATTAGAGTGCACATTAAGCAACACTGTGTGAAACGAATTATTTCGGAGCCCTGTACTAGTGAACTTCTTCCTTTCTTTCTTCTTTTATTTTCTTTTTGAACGCTGGACTCATGTTTCAGTGAAGTTGACACAAATATTTCGCATTTGCTTTTTTCAAAGTGAAATAGTTTTAAACTAA
The DNA here is from genome assembly GCA_030143305.2 of Amblyomma americanum. Taxonomy (NCBI): domain Eukaryota; kingdom Metazoa; phylum Arthropoda; class Arachnida; order Ixodida; family Ixodidae; genus Amblyomma; species Amblyomma americanum. The sequence continues at coordinate 245,532 of JARKHS020026420.1, read as the reverse complement.
AGCTTCTTTTCAGCAGCCTTGGGAAATAACCGCCCCACAAAACACAGGAACGAATGATGCTGGAAACGACTATATCCCAAGCACAGCGTGAGAGGCTATCAGTTATAGAAGCGGTCTAGAGTGTGGTGATGGTTGAGTAGCGGGAATTCGAACTTAGATATTGGCACGACCGCCAGTTTTTATCCTACCAGGGTGTGAAGATATGTTTCTGCTTGATACTACTTGAAGAAAAGAGAAACTTTCGGAATTTTCGTCATGAGTTGAGCGTCAAGTTCGCTATTGCAAACTTTTCCAGGTAACAAACTCTCTTACAAAACAACTGTCTCCTTCACTTTTAAGCGCGACTGAAAAAAAATTGAGGAAGGCTTGCTTACTACTAGGTAGGTCGCATACACAAGTATCGCTACCGGTCGGGTATTGCTTATATGTGGCGCAGGTTGGCGCCGAGGGGCGCCGGTCGTGGCGGCGAGAGCAGAAGCATAGCTAAGGAGCCCAGTCCATGGCACACTTGCCTGAAACAAAGCGGGCACAGTAAAAAGTTGCCAACGTTTCCCTTTTTCCTACGGCAAATATTTTGCAATGCATCATTGCAGAGAAACTTATTAAAATCATGTTTATAAGGCTTAAGCAGGCAGAATTCCGGCAAAGGGGAAAAATCAGTCACTCCTTTAGGTCCGCGCTTACATGCGTCGTCCAGAATTGCAGAATATGCGTCTTTTATCCACAAAATAAGCCACCTTTCTCATAATTTTGCTATATATTCAGATTTCGACTATAATACTTAAAGAACATGGAAGATTGTGAGATCGTGTTATGTACGCGTATTTGTGTGAAATATAAGCGCCGCACACCCAGAAAGGCTTCAACGTCTTGTAGCGGCATTTCAGAATTAGCGTTTAAAAGAAAAGTGTTTGCTTAAAAAATGCTTTTTCTCCAGGCCCTTTCATTGAAACAACAATGCTCAGCTTTAAGAACAAGAATGCATTATCTCGAATACCGACACATATTCTGACCAAATCTTTCTTCATTTCAATAAGACCAATAGTAGTCTTCATTCCAGAATACCACTAAAAAAATGAGCGCGGTAAACGCTTCTAATTACAATGATTGACCACGTAGGACCCACGCGAGCTTTTAATTTTGGGTACGAAAAAAGAGGGAACATGACGTTGACGCTCTCTTCTACAACTTTTTCATTCTCTCCGAGCAAGGAACAGGAAACACCCACTCTACCCGATCCCTTTCTTATAAGACAGCTCTATTGGCACCAAACTGGATGCCATTGTTGCTTATCGCGTATTGTCCGTGTTTCACAGGTTGCGGACCACATAACAACATCAACACCCTGGATATGTGTGGCATATTCTTGATTTCGTCAACACCTCTAACTTCAATGGAAACGCCTGAGTTATGGTCGAAATGGCATATTAGCATGTTTTTTGTGAGACCACTCAGGAAATCTTTCGTACATGTGAGGTGTTCTAGGTAAGTGTTTTCATCGAAAAAGGCGTCTACACCAGGTCCCTCCTCCTGACAACTGGAAGGAGACGCAACCAAATTTTAGGCGGCAGCAATCGGCTCATTCAAATATTGCTTAAAGCGAAAAAGAATGTTTGAACTGTCAACTCGAGTGCACTAAAATTGCAGGAACGTCGACGCCGCAATAAATATTAAGGACAGATTTAGCAACCTAGCCAATCACTTTATATACGGAAAACCTTTTTACATGGTCACTTGAAAACTATCTCCGCTCATAATCGATTTCACGAATCGGAATTTTCAGGCTTTATCCAGTTCCTGAGTTTTTATCTGCAAAAATAGTTTCCCCACGGTAACAAATGGCAGCCGTAGCATTTTAAAACGCTCTACGCGCAGGCGGTATATGGAATAATAATGATGAAACACATTACTGCAATCCATTTGATAAATATTTTGACCTTCGCAGCGCCAGCACATTCGAGCTTGAAATTTATAGTCGCAAAAAATAATTGCCCAAAGTTTATACAATGACTGATATGTTTACAGAATCAGCTCTTCTCGACATGATGAATGAGCTCAGAATTTTCTGTGGCATAAAGTTCACGAACAACCGTTGGGGAGGAAAAAAAAAGCTAGTATTTCCGTCAAAAAACAGGAAGACTTCGACTTATCGAAATGCGTATATATACGAGCGCACTGCGTGGTCTGTACTGCTTCTTCATTAATGAAGCTTGCTACTGTTGCTCAGTAAGAATGAACCGCTTCATAGTGGCTTTATTTCTGGCACTTGGTGCCACTACTTGTTCAGCCAAGACTACAAAAGAGGACCTCTACCAGGTGAGAAGCTTTTCATGTAGTCCATGTCAGCCTGCAACCCAACGACAATGCTACCCAAACCAGGCCTATAATAGTTGCTCGTGTAGAAAGATTGTTACCATGCGCTCAAGAATTTGAGATAGAATGGCCAGCTAGGCAAAAATATGTGATATATATAAGAGATCCTTGCGAGATATGAATTAAACACTGCTCTCTTCTGCCAGGTACATTAGTACCCTTAAGGTTCCGCCTAATCGCATCCAAGTTGGCTATGTAAAAGGCAATGTAAACAATGCTTAAATTGATGCAAAGGAGCCAGAGGAAAGTTGTTGCAATGTTGCCTTTGTATTTGTGACCTTGTACTATCACCAACAAAGAAACCCGAAAAATGAAATGTATTGGAAACTAGACACCTCCGAGACTGAGCAGGTTTAGGACATTGAACCCCATAAAACCAAACCAGCCACATTTTGCTGTTCAAGCTTCAATTTCCGTGTTCGTATCATATTTACGGCAAATAGTAGATTCATTGCAACGATGTATTTTGCAAATAAAGGCATAGTGTGAATCCAGTGGGCTTGGCACCCACTTTCATTTCTAATTTTCACACGACTGGCCTACCAATGATACAATAAAACATCTTTCTCCATTTCAGTCCTGTGGACAAGTTCTTTATTGATCTATATTTCACAAACCTCTTCATACTTCTTAAAAATAGACAACTGAATTTTAATATATAGCTGTGCAAGGCAAGGCAGATGATGTGAAAATAGAAATAACGTAACCTAACAATGTTGAGTGAAATGTTTACAGTGCTTATGGGCACATTCACGAGGACATCGCACTCTGCTCACCAAACATAGAAGTGGCAACTGCACCAGACTCTAATATGCATTTTTCCCTCCTGGGGACAGCACCAGTTCTCCCTGGGCCAGCTTTACATCATATTTGACGCTTTTAATTAGCTCCCTGCGGTTAGAAACTGTAGGACCTTTAATTTCCAGCAGTGCATTGTCACTACAGATGCCATCGGGGCTTGCACACAGCCAACGATGTGTGCTATGTGCTACTCACTACCATCCCTTATTGTGCCACACAAAGAGCATTTCTTTTTTGTGTGTGAAAGCTGCTCTTGAAATGCTTTCGTATTTTATCCTATGTTTTGTGGCAGCATTCCCAGAAATGGAAGGGCTGGAGAGCGCAGCGACTGCCTCAGGTGGATCGGTGTTCTCTCTTTTTAGGATTCTCTTCACATTAGATGCCATAGTTCTCATCCTTCTTTGCATGTGCCATAGAGGACACCCCTGTACTATATTTTAATGTTCAAGTAGAGTCTGTCCATTAAATGACAGAACTACAAACTTATCATAAAAGGCCTCGCATGGTGGGCAGCTATCTGGAAGTCCCGGAACATCACCATGTGAGTGGCGAGGTTGCCTTGCAGATCATCTGCAAGTGCTTCACGAGGAGTAGCATTAATGTGCTATGAAGAAGGCTGCCTGCAAGACATAAGGCAGTCATACGCATTTTGTGATGTGTTTTTGGAGACAACATTACATGTACTTGGTAAGCATAAATCAATATGAACATGACCGATCAAATGGTAGACATGCATTTGTACGGCATCACAATTTATGAAGCTTCAGCACGTGCACGCCACATAAATATAAATAGAAATGGGTGTGCACATTGAATCACATACATTCGCGCCTGTGCCGTTCCAGCAGCTTCAACAAGTTCAAAGCCATATGTCAGTCACACTAATCTGAAAGAAAACCAGGAATGCTGAAGCGGGCAGAGAAGGCGCTTCTCTTGATGTGTTCTTGCAGTTCTTCATCAGTTGCAAAGCAGCGCAACCTCCTTGTCGGTTTTGGCGCTTTGCTTTCGGGGTCCACTGTCGTCTTCTGCAGTTGAAAATTCCTATCTCCCAGAAGGACACGATCAACGATTCGTTTTGTTGCCCGGTTTCATTCTGCAGCCCGATCTTCACAGGAGGAGCCAGTCATCCCTGAAGAGAACGCCGTTCCTGCTTTGCACAGAAGTGCTCCAATGTGGCTGCACACTCGTGCTTTCCCACCCATACAGGAACACCGTGCAGTGCGCACTTGGGCATTATTCTTTAGACAGGCCCATGCAGTCCATGCCTTCTGATTAATGGCTTGTGATCGCCTCACTTGTGCCTTCAGACACAAACTCATTCACTTTATGGAAGAGCACTTGCCCAACCCAACCTCTCTGCACATAGTTGTACGGTTCTAAACTCTCATAAGCTTCTGAATATTTGAGGTCGCAGGCTTCATTTTTGATTAAATAACACACTATGTGAGCACTTGTTATGCTTGGCCACTGCTTCACGTCATCCCCCCATTTCATCACATGTAGTGGGTGCACACCTTACACTATCTGAAATATGAGAGCAGCAGGTCACAAGTGTGTAAACGCAAAACCAGTCATGTTACATGGAAACGAAACATCGTATTTTGCGTTAAAAAACTGGCAATAATCAATTCACTTCGGCTAAAACTATAAAACATGTTAAAACGTGCACGCTTTGCACAGACAGTGACAAAAATAGAGTCCGCTACAGGTGCATTGCTCGACATTGCGGGAAAGTGGCCCGAGCTACGCGCTGTGGAAACAAATCAATCGTGCGGTATAACGATGTTTTGATAAGCGTGGACGGGTACGCGCTTTTATGTTTTGTAGATGCCTGTTTAAATGATCGCAGAATGCAGGTAGCAAAGAGCGCTGCCACGGTTTTCACGAATGATTCTGCACTATGCGAAAGCGGAGCACGCTCGCGCAACTAGGCGTGTTACTGTTTCCTCTGCACGACCAAAGATTTTACGAACTGCAGCCAAATTTTCATCCGAAGAGCTCCGTAAAGAGATCGCACAACCGTAGGGGAAGCTGCTTTCGCGCGATCCTCTTCAGCGAAAATGTGCCTGAGCGGCGGCATGCACGGTATATCGGCTGCCGCTCGAGTCAGGCGAGGCTTGCCGCGGGGTATACGGGGCCGATGGCCGAGTTTGCCGAAATTCTGTGTTGTTTTACGCCCTGTCACCGAAAGATCAATACTAATAGCCACTAGTTGCAAGTTGCAATGAAAAATAATGCGGTACCTCTGTTTTGGAAAAAAACTGCAGGAAAAGCATCGTCATGCGAGCGTTGGCACACCGCGATAGATGGTATCGCCAGCTCTTATCGTACGACTGCCGCTGGCACCGTTTGGCGTGCCGACGCTATTTGCAACCACTGCCGCCATTTTGAACACTCGACGAAAGTTTCTGTGTGTTCTGAAGTTGCCGAGACGAGCCAGGAGAGTGAATTAGGAATGAGAATCGACGCAACACGACGCGGAACTACAGTAGAACACCACCACACTAGCGCATTTAACAGCCCAGCATGGTAGGGACGTCAAGCTTTCGATTCTTGCCGTTAGGCGGCGCTAGCGCCTAAGTCACTTGTGGCACCCGCACATACAGGATAAAATAGGGTATAGGTTAATATATGCCCGCAAAATTCTGTGATTTCTTTTTATAGATTCTGTACAACGATCCGCCTCAATATCCTCCAAGAGTTATCAGTACTGAAAATATCGGAGCATTTATGTAGCAGTAGGTATGGCACTTTACTTAAGCTTCAGATATGAAAGAATACATTTATTCAAGAATAGAAACAATTTATTGTGATAGCATGTTGTGAAGAGCAAACTGAAGTCAGAAACAATTTCGGCGAAGCAAAAAATTATATCGACTGCCGGGAGGCCACCGGGATATTGAAGTCACATGACTACCGGCGGGTAAATAACAGGCTTTTGAGGTTTTGATATTTATTGAGGTAATACATATTTCTTGCCCTTGAGGAAGGCAAAAAGGAAGGAACACATCCTCTTGACTGGGCCCTGTCCTCAGAGGGCACCGACGGTGCAGCAGCAGTGGCGCGTCAGCAGTCGCTCTCCACAACAACAGCTATACAAGAACAAGCAACATTATCCAGAATACTGTGGTGTGTCAAAATGTACATATGAAAAACAAATTATAACAGTGCTGTGCGAAAAGCAAAAGGAAAGTAAAAAAAAGTTGGTTAGTAAATTTAAAGGCAATCAGTGAAAAGAATGCTCTGTTCAGGGTGGGAGTAAGAAGTGAAAAGAAAAAAAGATAGAAGAACACAAGACCGCGCATTACAAAAATCATCCAGACAGTAATATAAAATTCCAGCATTCACGCCTAAATTTGCGACCTGTTTTACATTTCTTTTCAATATCAATCAGTTTAGGGTAAGCATTACAGATTAGCATAATTTATTATTCCACAGTTTCCGTTCTATAATTGGTACGAGGAGGCTGTACTAGAACTGAGGTTTTTCAGCAAAAGTAACTTTTATCTCTGCTAAGGTATTGGTTATAGAAGCTGTTATAGTTCTGTGTTATTTTTGTGTTTACAAAAAGGCATAATCTGATAGTGCAGGAGATTGTAACAGGTGGTATAGCAAGCTGCCTCATTAGTTCACCTGCGCTGATGTAGGAAAGATGCCGACGGTTATGCCCAATTGACCATTTCAGTAAAATTATATCCTGAAATATTTTCATCACGGTAGGGTATTTCTGCCATAATAGCCTTTGGTGTTCGTTCCATATTTTTCCTAATTACAGTTTTACCAGGTGCTATCATAGAAATTTTAACGTAACTTCTAGAAATTTCATGTTATATTAGTTTACTTCGGTTGCGGCCCAGTGCCAAATACTGAGTATCGAATTGAAAATGCAGACGTCTTTTGGAGGTAGTAGGTTTTACAGCTGGTTTTAATTTTTGGGTATTTTTCAATAAGGGTATTCGGGTACATTGCCGCAAGGGTACACGACCCTTAAAATGAGCGCGAAGGGAAGCACAGATATACATGCTTGCTCTTACAGCCGTCAATTACTTGACTGTGTGTTGCAGAAAACGCAATTACTGATAGTTTGCAAAAATGAGTTCTTGAGTAAACTGCCTGTCACACCAAACAAGAATTTATCCTCCCTCGCTATGGGCACTCGGAAACATTCGATGACGCCGGCACTGTTCCGCCTACGGAGCACAGCAGCAAGAATGTACGCACTATGAACTCGATTAATGCGTTAGAGTGTACGTTGACATAATAGTTCCCTCCGGATGGTGCGGCCGCTGCTCCTGAGGGCTAAAATCCCGTGCGAGCGGGTTGCATCGTGGAATCCGTCAGTCACCGTGTGACACCCCTTAACACTGCCACACCTTCCCAATCGAATCGAGCAATCACAGAATGGGACGTCGTACGCCCTCTCTACTGACCCACACCTCCTGCCTGTCTCCTCACAAACCTTTGTCTCCATTTTCCCTCCTCTGCAATGAAAGTGTAAAGGATCATTTTCTTCTCTGAACTTTCCACCCGCCAACCATCGCATCCCACCCTCTCTTCATTTCCCTCTTAAATAAAAATGAAGAGCAAGATTCTGTTCTCTCTACCTTACAGGAGGAACTCTTCGCACATGACTAATGAGCTGACAATTTTAAACGACAGAATGTTAACCCGCCTCATATGACCTATTAGCGCTCCACTACGGTAATGAAAAACAAAATCATTTTTTTAAAAGTCAGTCAAGCTTATAACAAACAATATACTCCTCAGGAAACAAAGAAGTAATATTTAAACTTAGTCACTAAAGATAGCGAGGAACAGAAACACGTATATAAAGAAGCTTTTCAACCTGGGCTGCAGTGCTAGTGCAGAAGCACAGCTAGCTGCTATTCCCAAGAAAGAATGAATTCTTTTGGCGTGGCCGTGTTTCTGGCACTTGGTGCCACTCTTATTTCTGCTAAACCTTCTAAGAATGACCTCTACGAGGTGAGAAATATTGTTTCTTTTCATACCTGATATCTCTATTATTGTTGGGCACGTTCAGAGCTCCCGGTAATAATTTAAGCTTCCAGTATGCTAATATCAGCGCACGATACACTTTCAGACACCAACATGTTAGCCATTCCCTTAAAAGCTGATGACTGAGCATGGTTCTCATAAAGGATGTCAAACAGCTAACAGAACGCGTTTGTGGCGTTCGATCTCTGTCAGCTTGCAGGACCTTCTTTTACGAAGCGCAGACAAGACACCGTCTGGTAGCGTCAATAGGAGAGGCGCCTCGATTTTCCTTGACTAAAACCAAAATTCGTGCAACGTAGAAGCTAAGAGTACGAATGGGATGAAAAACTGAAATTGTCCGAAGTTTAAAGCACATAACGCTATTTGATCCTAACTACTCTGAAATGACGCAGCGACAACGTAAATGTAGAGCATCTGCATTGAGCGCAAAAGAACCATGGTTTGACTCCCTGTTCTGCTGCAAGTAAAAACTATCTTTAAATAAAGGGCAGCACTAAGCGAACCAGCTTAGAGCATTAATCAACGAAAGCTGGTTGGCATAAGGCAGCTGAGAGGTCAGGAGTGGCAGGCCTGTTTTTGAGTTTCACATTTGAATGCCCGGTTGCAATCTCATAGGTCTATTCTGGCGTCTCCATGCTCATAGGCATACTGGGCCTTAATCCGCTTGTGGTCATCGGTTAGATCGCGTTCCTGGCAATCTTCATAGACTCCAGGCTTAGGCATATATGCTCGGCTAGCTTTGCGATGCAGAAACCTTTTCTGCTGAAGTGCCCCACTTTCATCATCAAGTAAAGAATTCATGCCAAACTGATTAGTGCACATCGGTGGGCCGACCACTACTACAGGGTGCAGGGTGCAGTTCCACTGCGGTGATGGCCTACTATTCTAGAGCTGTGGACAGCAAAATTGATCTGCTCGAACCGCCTGAATAGATGTTTATGAAGACTACGATAATAACACACAGCTCGAGAGAGAGAGAGAGAGAGAGAGAGAGAGTTCTGCGCGCGGGCTGTTGTGCTCCGGTGAATGCAGAGTGCTGTAATGAAGTGGCCCGACGAAGCTCATCCGTTCACGCCAGCCTGGGTTCGAAGCCCACTTAAGAAGAAATTTATTTGAAGGTATTTTATTTTTATTTCCGTCATGTTGAGGTGCCGGAGTTTCCGGGTCCTATGCCGTTGAATTGAGGAAATTGATTAGTAGTGTTAGCAGAACAAAGTAATTTGCAGATAGTGAGTTCCCTCTTATCCATAAACTGGAATTTAACGCGTAAAAAGCTGAGTTGGCGAGAATAGAAATGAAACATATGGGGAGAGTGGGGGGAATGGCAGCTTATTGGGACTTTGGAAGTGTCGTGGACGTAGACTCTTGCACAATGTTATGGGTGAAGCAGTGGGGTGAGAGGCAGGGCCATAAGGAGCAGATCTATGTCGAGCACAGACATCAGTCGGTAGCCTCAACAACTGCGTCGCTTATGTCGCCGGTGCTTGATCTTCTTCAAACAGCGCGGGCGGAAAAAGAGAACAATCCTAGCGACTCAAGGCAACGAGCCGACGAGGGGGCGTAGTATTTTCTCAGGCGTCTAGCGTGAACGACGTCGCAGTAACGACAGCGATGGTCTGCAGAAGGCGTCACCGTTTCAATGATGTTGTCCACAGGTGACCGGTGCTCCAGATGCGGCAAAGACCGAGGTTAATGGCCGAAAATTCGGAGGCAGCCATAACAGAGTGCAAGACCAATGAACCAGCGGAGAAATAAACTGCTGGCTTGGCTTGATAGGGCTCGTGTTTGGAGAGACATTGAGCAGTTTCGAAGGAGTAAGGCAGCTGACGGCACTGCTGGTCATGACGACTAACGCCAGAAAGGCAGGCGTATTCCGCGCTTTTGCGGTTTTAGGCGTAGATGGTGTGCAGAAGAAACAACGGTGAAAACAGTTCGTTGCTTGAAATGCAATACGTTATGCATAAGTAATGATCGTAAAGACCTGATCCTAGTTACAGCTGCCGCAGTGCACGTACATGGCGGTCATGTACAAAAAAGACCCATGAAATCATCGGGTGAGGCCGATGCTTTGAGGGCGCTAAACATTAATCATGCGGTGAACTAATGACATGCATCCAGGAGCTCCTGCGCAACCTCGGATAAGAAACAAAACAAACGGTCACTGGGAAGTTCCCGAGGAGCGCCGTGAACATGGACGAAGCGATGAAGAATGAGGAATGAGGCGTCATTAGGAGTAGCCGCCGGGAGGGCAGCAGTCTCAGAGTATCGAATGATGTGGTCCACGGCAGTCGTGAACAGAAGCGTCCCGTATATGCCGATGCCCACATGGAGGAAAGGACGAGTTGGCCACGCTAATGGCCGTAATGAGCCGCTCGGGAGACGAGGAAGCAACTTTCGCTGCTGACAGGCAGTGCGGGGTGAACACAGTGGCAAACGAAATTGTACATGCCGCACCAATACACGACTCGAGAGTCATTCGTATGCTTCCAGCAAGAGAACGTGAGCGATCTCTTAGTCCCAATCTCGACTGCAAATATAGAGGAATAACCTGAAGCCGTTTCCTGAGGTAGGGGATGATAGTTGCGGCTGTACAGGACAGCCTTCCGGATCACAAAATAGGAAGCTTGGCGACGCCGGGCCCGAGGAAAGGAACCTGTAGAGGACGCATGTGGGGCGCCGAAGAAATAAATCCTGGCATATTGGCGCTGTTGAAAGCGAATGTCCGTGGCTCTTAGCGCTGCGAGTAAGGAGTCAGATATTGAAGAAGGAGGTCCAGTAGTGGGCAGAGGTGAGTGTGTTAAGGAATCGGCATGGAAGTGCCTGTGGCACGATCGGTAAACGATGTAAAGGTCCGATTCTTAAAGACGAAACGCTCATCGCCTAAGGTGGTCCGAGGGATCTTAGAGACCAAGCACCAAAGAGCAGAGCGCGGGTTCATGACACCGTAGTCAAAATCAAGAAGAATTTGGCTTCTCCAGGGAATATAATTTGAATACAAGATAAGCGAGACTCGTTAAATGGAACAGACTGAATACGAAGAGAACGCAATTGTACCAGGGGGCGGATGAGAAAAACAAGTTTGCGAGGATGAGGTGGTCGCAGCTGACACAGGACAGTATTAATTGGAGTGGTATGGGAGAGTCTCTTGTACAGTGGACGTAGTCTTTTCGTTTTTGAATGACACGGAAAATCGCATACCTTTAGAACAACGAACGAGGATTTATTTACAACTACATAAAAGGAAAACAAACACTGGCCGGGGAGCGTCGAAACGAGACTCGCTTCTCCGGGATCGCTAAGTGTCTAACTTTGGAGGCCTTAGTAAACAATAGTCCCCTCAACGCACCCGTCCTCACACGCATATTGCCGTCACACACCAACACCGATTTCCCTCGGGGGGAGGGGGGGGGGGGGACTAATGGGCGCTAACCATCTTTTTTTTGGAACCGGCCGAGGCGTCCTTCCCTCGGACACACTGGGCGGCTGGCAGTGTTGTGCCATGAATTCATCTTGAGGGGGAGGGGAGGGGGTGTTTTGGTGAGCTTGACAGTTTACCCTGTTTTAGATGTTGGTTCCAAGAAAATAGCTATCTATACAATTTCTCATTATTTTTACTACTAAATAATTGGCTGCGAAACAGTCATTATTACTAGTACCTTTTTGTTTTTGCCCATGAATGAGATAAAAACGAAAAAAAAACGGTTTTGCACCACAGCACACTCTGAAAAAAGTGGTATTTAACATTGTTGGGTTTACTCAAAAAACATCATGCCGACAACATATCTCAAGATTGCAGGTCGTTCGCTTCATTTCGCCCCTAGTGGCTATTTGCAGCCCGAATGATTTGTTTTTTTACGGTCGAGATATTTGCTTCTCGTGAAGTGCTGATGACATAGCCAAAAAGACTAGGTCTCGACGATAAGAAAGGACGCAGAGCTGCTGACACTAGTAACTACTGTAGTGCTTGCTTCATTTTCTCGCAGTCGTCGTGCATTTTTGAATAAGAACGTTCACAAAGAAGCTCACGTCGCTACACTTGTGTAAATGCGTTGTAGGTGCCTAGCAGCAGGTTAACGTACGGTGTGAGTCTTTCCCCAGCCTATTATTTTGAGGTCAAATTTTGAAGCGTTTGGGTGCGTGAAGCTTAAAAAATTTGAAGGAAAATAATTAAACCCGATTGGGTTACTATACCTGAGAATGAGCATACATTCGCATAGATATTTTTTTTATTTTACTTGTATATCCTTGAGAGTGACTCATCCTTAAGTTGTTGCAGCGTTATTCTGCTTTTGAGAAAGCAATACTGTTGTGTGTGTTGAGTATTATAGATAAAACCGCCAGCAACTCCTACGCTTTAAAACAATCGGCCTGCTTTTTCAAGTGCCACACATTACCCTGCTCATACCATTTTCTTCTAATGCAATATATCCTGTCAAAACTTTGCATTCCTTTTTTTCAGGCTTTAAATACGACAGAAAAAATTTGGACTGTTTATCGAAGTTATGAGCGCAAGGGTCCAAATGGAAAACACTCTTGCGTTTACGCTGAACAAGAAGAACTGTCAGGAGATAAATACCGATTTGAGCAAGGTTTTAAAAATGGGTCGGAATGGTAAGTGTTCTTATCAATTTAAAAAAGGGTAACGTTTGGTGTATACGCAATGTCGAAAAACCTTCATATTTAGAACACATCGACACTCGGTTCTGTGTTTTGTAGAAAAATAAGGTCCTTTGAATTTTTTTGTAGTTTCATGCAAAACACGACCATTTTAGAAAGTTTTGTATAATAGAAAGCTTCGTGTATCTGATAATGACATTGCTCACAACTCCAGGCACAGTAACAATTTGCCCTTAGTTTTAGGAAATGTTGCGACTGGTTGAAAATATTACCCACGAGCAAGGTTGTTGAAGAGGCTTTGAACTGAACATTAAACAGCCATATTTTGCATTGAAGCTTTTAGGTGCCTTTGCCAGGTTGAGCAGCGTGCTTCGCCATCGCCTTAACCGAGCGCCAAACGCCGCGAAAGATTAAGACAGCGGTAGCGAGGAGACCGCGATAAGGTTAGCAGAGGAGTGTACTGCAGTAATGTAAAGCACGGCAGATTTTGATGCGCGTGCGTTTCCCTGGAGACCGGCCGCGCATGAAGGCAGTTTACGCGCACGCAACCCGCTGCACCTGAGTAGCGCGCGCCGTCGTCTGTTCGCCGATGACGTCTATGGTAAAGTACTCGTCGCTCGCCAGAGATGGCGCTAGAGTAACAGGCGCCGCTCTCCGGAGGCAAGGCTGATCGGCTGTGTGCGCTACCCAAGTCGAATCCTACAGCTAGAGTAACAGGCGCCGCTCTCCGGAGGCAAGGCTGATCGGCTGTGTGCGCTACCCAAGTCAAATCCTACAGCCGCCTCCGTTCGGCATTACGTGTTGCGTATGGGGTCGCCTCCGGCTCAAATACCGCAGCACCTGCGCTCAAAAATTTAGCTACGGAGAAGCGTAATCTTCTGTTCAATTTTTGTCTACCCACAATATAAAGTTTTGCGTTCAAGGTGCCTTATTCACAGCAGTCGTCAAGAAAACGTTCTGACATAATGAACATCGTGCACCTTTAGGCGCGGCCAGTTGTACGCCTCTGATATTCGGGATAAAGAACCCCGAGCGACACGAATATCTCGTGACGTAGGCTCGCCGTTCGAAGCTTTAGAGCCATCTGCACGCAGGTTTTGTGACATGACGACAAGGTTCGCTCTCGCGTTTGGAGCTAAGTTCTTTATAAACAAGATGGGAACGAGAGAAACCGCTGTAGATTGCTTTTAGAGCGTAGTGTTATTGCTCTCTTTTTTGTTAATCAGCGACTTTAACTCCGGGTCGACATGCTGCTCCGTGAGTCCTGTGAAGGTGAACATCTATAGAAAAGAGTCTTCGTCACGGCCTCCTGGTGGAGGCTCTATATGGTCATGGCAGACAATCGGCGTCGGCATACTTTCGCCCACACTTATACTCAACGGCAATTTCAAAACCCTGGAGGCGCAGGATCCATCGGGCGAGGCGTCCGGACGGGTTCTTTAGGTTAGTAAAGCAACGCAAGGCATAGTAGTCCCTAACGACGTTGGAAGACCTGCCACTCTAGTAAAGACGATAGTTTGCCGCAGCTCTCACTACTGCCGGGCAGTGCTTTACAGTTGTGGAGTAGTTAGTTCAGCTTTGAAAAGCCAGCGGCTAGCGAAGGTGATTGCGACATCTGTACCGTATTCTTGGCTTACCAGAACGACTCCAAGGCCGGCAATGCGCTTGCCGGGGTGCACTTCTGTTCTTGTCCATGTGGGCGAGTAGCGGCAGCGACTGCGGGCGCTGCTCCAAATCATTCAAAGTGCAAAGGCTCCAAATTTCTCCAAAGGCTTTAGTTGGTATCGTGCCAACCACAACGCAACCTCTTCCTTCGTGAGAAATGACAGGGGTTCGGCGATTTTCGAAAATTCTCTCACATAGCCCCTGTGTTAAGCACAATGGCTGCAGAATCAGCGGGAGGCTTTCTTTTCTCTGGGAGCTGGGAATCGACCAATGACATCTGTCTTGTTTGGTGCGGATGTACACCGCCATCGTGGGCAAAGTGTCCAAGAAATTTGAGCTCTTTCTAGCTAAACCGGCATTTCTAGCACTCAATGTGAGCCCCAAAGACTTGATCGCTGAGACAGCTGTTTCTTGTCTGATCACAGGTTGTTGAAACTTGTCTGAAACGATGATAACATCGTCAAGGTAGAAGGGACATGTGTAGTATTTCAATCCGACCAATATGATACATTGGAATGTGAATGGGCCAGAACACAGAAGGAAAGACATAACCTTAAACTCGTATTATCCTTCTGAAGTAATGAATGCCGCCTTTTCGCGATCTCTTTCATCTACTTCAATTTGCTAGTATCCAGCTTTCAACTTCGTCAAATAGAAGTCTGTGGCGATATACAGGTGATCTCGAGCATTATCAATTGGCGGCAATCGATAGGCGTCTTTACTTGCAACTTGGTGTTGGAGGCGAAAATCAATGCACATGACAGAGAGGGCCTAATAAGAATGACTCAGCCATAATAAAAATAATCAAGAACGGCTCCGACAAGTAAATGTGTTGGAAGCGGGCGACTGAAATTGCTGAAGAGAAACTAGTGACGAGCTTCAGTAGGCGCTGAAACGAATTTTCTCGCATTTCCTCGGTATAAAACAAGATAATCACCTCTAAAAAGGGACAAATGTGAGAGCGTACATCTAAGCCCCATTTAACTTAACAATGTAATTCGGGAGCCGGTGTCACTCTTCCCACATGTTTGGAAATATATCTCCTTTCGACCTTTGCTGGGCCTAGCGGTTATTCATTTGGCACATAGTTTACTAGAAACAATAAAAATGGTACAGAAGAAACAATTGCAGCTTAACTTCAAGCCATGCAGCTCTGGGCAATCAAGTGTGATTAACCAAATATTGAGAGGTAGCTCTGTTTTCATGTATGGTGCACATTTGCATATTTTTGCATATATTTGCATATCGCCGTGCATATTTGTCACCGTTTCGGGACAAGCGCTCGTGGGAACAATGCTTGCTTGAAAGGAAGATTTTCTAATTATTGCTCTATTGAAAAATTTTTTGTATTCTAGCACGAAAATTAGAGCCAAACTTATTCGTTCCTCAGCCAAGCAAATGCGACAGCATTCAGTTTGTCGGTTTTGTCATCTACAAAGGCATTGTTATCTCTATCCTGAGAAAAACTTCTGTACCCTTCCCGGTCCCTCTTTTGTGTAGACATAAATAAAAAGAACCCCTTCAGAGAGACACCCACATGAATGAGGCCTCTGCAACCGTGATGTCCTGGCAGTCGGACGCTCGGTGCCTTAACCGCACAAATATGCCCACGCTGGTAGCCAGGAACCGCTAGAAACCACATTTTTCTCCTGTTTCCACAACACGCCACCCTTCCCGCCAAAGGCGGCTGAAACAGATTTTTTCCGCTGTTTTGATATGAAGTCGCCTCTTCGCGCCAAAACGTAAAAACACCCGCTATGCAAACCTATGTAAGGTGGGCCAACTGCCAAATTTTGGAGTGGGCCATATGCCAAATTTATGGGCTGCGCAACAATCAAGTGGTCGGGTTGGGCCAACTGCCAAATTCTTGGCATGAGGAGATGCAAAATGTTGGGATTCCGGTGGGACGACTGGGGTTGTACAACTGGAAGATATGGGGGTGGGCCAAGTGGCAAATATTGGGGTGGGCCAACTGCGAAATTTGGGGTTGCGGCAAGTGATAAATGTTATGCAGTGGGCCAGCTGACCAGGTTTGGATTTGAGCCAAGTGCCAAATTTTGTGTGTGAGTAAAGTGGCAAATGTCTTGGAGGTGGCCCAACAGGCAAATGTTTTCGGTAATTCGCAATTTATAAACTGACGCCTGCTCTCTGTGAAGTGTCAAATTTTATGAACCTTTCAGAATTATAATCTCACCGTACTCTCTGAATTGTTTCTGCGGGTTCATGTAATACTGATGCCATGAACTCCTGAACTCCCAATTGATTGATCTGAGTATCACGGTATGGAGAAAATAGGTGGTTTCTGAAAAAAAAAACATAAATCCAGTCGAAATAAAAGAAATCCATGGGTCAGTTAATTATTTAGGTGTGTCTATGAGCGGCGCACTTTAGCAGGACTGCTTCCTCGACAATTTTGAGGTAAAAAAAAAATGTTGCGCCTCTCGGAGCAGACGCGAGAGTTTGAAATTTTTGTCATGATGCGCCAGTCTCTTTCAATTCTGGCTTTACACGGCCCTCTGTTTCAAGCTTTATTACGAAGACCGAGAAATACTTTTACACCTCGGCATTCATTTATTTAATGAACATTTAAACAATACATTTTTTTCCTTATATAAACAAAGATACAATGCGCAGAGAAGTCTTTATTACTTCATGCTGCTAGGCACAAGGTGCCTCATATGTGTACTTTGTCAAAGCAGCTTCTCGACAAACAAAATAGTGTCGCTAAAATAGAAATAAAAATCCATACACACGAAAGTAAGCGCGAGGCAGCTGCATATATTTTCACCGCGTAAAAAAATTAAGCATTTTATTACAATGCAGGCAAAAAGAGACACTGTATGGAGACCTTTCGCAGAAGGGAGGAGATGCCGTGCTAACCGTCAGAAAAAGGCAAGGTAAGGAAATAGAGTGCTGCCTTTCTCTTACAGACACAGTTGATAATGTGACGTTGTCGACCCTCCCTGGCGAGCGGTAGTCGCGTGTTCAGAGCGTCCACAATTTTCTTACCGTACAGTGAATACATCAACTGCATTGTGCTAACTTAGAAGTCATCCGGTGCAGTGTGGTGTCATAAAGGCTTACCCCAAATGCATAGAACACCTGCCATGAAAACAATGTGAATTGTTTGGAAGGTGCTGTCTCCACCACGCCTGCGCAGTACCAGGCGCAGCAGCTGTAATAATGCCGCGAGCGGCACAGTTGGCTGGTTGCGGGAGGGCGATCAATGCAGCCAATACGTAACGTCGCGCTCTGAACACTGCACATCTTCAAGACGACAGAGCCGCCATTGTGCGCCGGGTCAAACAGAGCACCAAATCTCTCGAGGCGTTGCGGGCGCAGGCGCTGCCCGACATGATACTCAAGACCCTGGCAACCGCATTTGCTAGACCATAAAGCACCCGTTTTAAAGCTGCTCAAATAGAAACGAACCAGGTCACACTCTAAAGTGGTAGCACCGATGAGCAATTGCAAAGGCAGGAAGACCAAGCAGCAATACCCCGCACATTGAGTATTCGGCGTTACTTTGTTTATTTAGAGTATGAAGCATGTATTTCAGGGCATTATGACCACTTCCTGATTAGAAACGTAGGAAAAGTTTAGCCTGTCCGAAATATGTTACCTCAAAGGAGGCTCATTGCTTGTGCTATGGCTTCGGGTGTCCAGCTCTGGCATTCTTCTTGTACGGATCTCACCTCAGAGCTGTACTTTTTTGAGCCAAGCTGAAGCTGCAGTTCCAGAACGCGAAATCTTATTTTGTGTTAACAGTTCTCATGAGTCATAAATGTTTTAAAGGACCGTGTCTCAATATATCGGAGCTCTTTTTGTCACCCTTGCCGGCTCAATGGGATCTTTCAAATAACTACACCGCTATTTCCTCACAGGTAGCCATGAGCTATCGCGCTGTGCATCATCATCGTCATCATCGTCGTCAGCCTGACTACACAAACTGCAGGGTGTAGTCAGAACTCTTTTTATGCAAAGTTTACAATGATAAGGCTCCGATGCCTATTGGAACTTCGCAAAAAGGCTACCAGCCAGTGACAGTAAGCTATACAATGGAAAACGCTTCCCTTGCAGTTGCAGGCCGGAACACCGAGCCGCGAATAAGAGAACACAGAAGAATTGCTAGCTATCTAGGAAAAACAAGTGGAAGTGAATAAGATCCACAATGCGATGATAAAAGATACATATGCGTCATTTTTTAAATAAGTTTAGAGCAACCGGTGTGAGACAGTGAAAACTGGTACCAGTTAGCTTATACTTTTTGGCTAAAATGTTCGAGCTATTTAACTGGGAATTATATTTGGTGCTACTTTCTCCCAAGCGTTGCTTTTAGAATGTATCAGCCATGCTGCGGTATAATGTTGGTCGCAGGAAAGTTCGCCACCTGAGCGATGTAAACAAGGGTGACGCATTCCACACTGCCACAGCGACGAAGCGGATAGCAAGCAAGCAACACTGGGTAAAATTTCAAGGGTTTGATGAGAGACCCTAGTAAATTGGCAGTGATAGGAGACAGCCGGTGTTTGCTCTGCAGAGGCAGTAATGCGGCTGATGACGAAGGGAATACCGGGGAGAGTTTTTCATTGGCTACACCATCTAGTTGCTGAAGGCAAAGTAGCGAAGTAGGTAAGGGGACTTCGTGGTCGTCCTCATGTCACATGAAAGCTTTCCGCCGAGGCAATGCAAAAAAAAAACCTGTTTATTGTTATGGTTATGGGGGCTTAACGTACCAAAGCGAGTCAGGCTATTTGGGACGCCGTGGTGAACGGCTCCGGAAATTTTGACCACTTGGCGTTCTTTAACGTGCACGGACATCGCACAGCACACGGGCCTCTAGAAAAAAACAGTGCTTTCGCGTCATTTAAAAGCTATTTGTACTTTTTTACACCAGCCACAAACGAGCCTACTGCATTTATTGGTGTCGCCATAGTATCTGTTATGCACATAAATGCACGCGTTTCCATGGTAGTGAATGAAAGCTGTACGCAAATGGTCTGCAGCCTGTACGCTCCCAACAATGATTGCTATGCTATTTTAGATACAAGTGCAAGATGTGCATGTCGATATGGCGTTCGACGCTATCAGGTTGAATGACTGCGGATAGGACAGCCAATGAGAAGCCCTGCAAACTGACTGCTGTTACTCTTTTGATCTTGCAGGGGCCCGAAAGTGTATCTAGGCGATTTCTTTCGTTTGGTACTGCTCGCGGAAATAACCTTTGCGTATGTTTACTGGAGAGCAAAAAATATAATGGAGGCTCTTTGAGACTGCTGAACACCAGGTGGTTAAAGAACCCAGTGGTCCACATTTTTAAAAGCCCTTCACTAGGGCGTTCCTCCATGCCTGAGTCGCTTTTGGGCGTTAAACTCCTACAAGCCTAAACCAAACATCTACTGCTGACGTCATGCGTGGACGTCACAGAGCAATTTCCTGTCATGAACACCGACGCACGTTGGTTTTCGTGCTTCTGGGGCATGTAAGGATACCGAATTAATAAACTCAAACTAGTAAAAAAAAAACTCGCTAAGTGCTACGCGCTGATTTTTCAGCGCACGTGTGTTAAGTATATGATTGTTTTTACTTTTAGACTGGCTGCGGTTTTACTATCGTTTGCACCTGGAACTAAATGCCCAGCGCGTAGGGGCTGGCCAATAATAACGCAAACCTGCACAATAACACGGCTCCGAGCTCCGTCAGTAACCACCAGCCGTGATACGTGGTGAGAAACCGTGAGGTATAAAATATATAGTTGGAGCTTATTTCTCAGCAGTATTTACAGCTAGCGAATGAAAAATTTGTGAAACAATGTGCGATTTTTTTTTGTCATGTTGCACGCAGGAGAGGGAGAAGGTATTCCGTTCACGCTGCAATACTGGGACAAGGATAACCACTGCGCTGTCCTGACATTTACAGCTGGTAAGTGCACAATTCAAATCAATTACATTATATGAATAAGCAGTCACTGCCGGGTTTTTATTTATTTTATTTTATTTTTGAAATACTGCGGACACTAAGTCCAAGCAGGGTGGGCGTACAAGTGAGCGAAATAAGAAAGAAATAACACTGGGAAATGGACAGAAATAGCTCTAATTGGTTAGACCTCATAGGGAAATGGTTGGTTTATTTGATTCCAATCTATTATAGTTCGTGGGAAAAATGAAAACTTGTAGGTGTCGTTTTTGGCGAATATAGGGGTTAGAAAACTAGGGTGGTAATGTCGAGTTTGTCTGGCAGATAACGGCTTTGCCAAACATGGGTTAGTTTGCATAGCCTTTTGTGATTGTTTTTTGCAGAAGCTGAGGTTTTTCAAAGTGCTCTCTCTCAGTCTCTCGCTGTCTCATTCTAACTATATATATATATATATATATATATATATATATATATATATATATATATATATATATATATATATATATATATATATATATATATATATATATATATATATATATATGCTTTATAACTAATTTTATTTAAACCGATTGATTGGCACTACAAATTAAAAAAAGAAAAAATTAAAAACATTTCTATATGCACCTTGGTTTCGGTGACTGTTCG
This sequence comes from Amblyomma americanum, assembly GCA_030143305.2. Taxonomy (NCBI): domain Eukaryota; kingdom Metazoa; phylum Arthropoda; class Arachnida; order Ixodida; family Ixodidae; genus Amblyomma; species Amblyomma americanum. Next base: position 224,496 of record JARKHS020026420.1, on the reverse strand, counting down.
CTTCCTTAATATATATATATATATATATATATATATATATATTGTAAGGCTAAAGAAGAAGATGCGTCGGATGATTTGAAAAGACGAAGACGAGGTGACAGTGTTCTCGAGAGTTTTTGCCAGCGCTACGCTTGTGTGTCTCTTGCCGATCTGATCCCAGACTGCTGCCGTTGCCGTTCCCGTCGCCCCAGTACCTCGTAACAAACCCCCCGTTACATTTGGTGGAGGTGCCGGGGTAAAAACATCGGCCCTGGAGCTCCGTAGTCGTGCTCTCCCGGCGCGCACGATGCCTGAGGACGTCCAACACCAGGCCGTACAAGTGGGCCAGGCTGTCATCTGTGCCGGCTCTCTTCGTCAACGGGACCCGACCATTTTCAGCGGGACTGACGAGTACGATGTGGAAGATTGGCTCACATCGTACGAGCGGGTGAGCGTATACAACAAATGGGACGATGTGACGAAGCTAAACAACGTCATCTTTTATCTCGCCTGTGTGGCTAACCTCTGGTATCGCAACCATGAGGCAGATATTCAAACCTGGTCCATTTTTAAGACTAAATTTGCAGACGTATTTGGTCGACCGGTTGTCAGGCAACTCCGAGCCGAACAGCGATTGCGTGAACGATCTCAGCAGGCTAGTGAAAGCTTCACTAGCTACATTGAAGATGTCGTCGACTTGTGCAAGCGGGTCAACGCTCGTATGTCGGAAGCCGACAAGATCCAACACATCTTGAAAGGCATCGATGACGACGCTTTTCAGATGCTTCTAGCGCGCGACTTGCGTACCGTTGCTGAAGTCGTCACGCTGTGTCAAAGCTTTGAGCAGTTGCGCAAGCAGCGGATTCTGACACGCCAGCGGCCACAGCAGGTTGAGTCGCTCGCTGGGCTCACGCCTGCTCCTGACCCCTCGCTGCTACAGCAGATTAAAGACTTCGTGCGGGAAGAAGTGGCACGTCAACTTTCCTTTCTGCCGAGCGCTCACGACCGACCATCATATCTGACTCCAGCGCTCCGACATACAATTCAAGAGCAAGTTGCTGAGGCTCTTCCACCGGCTCATCCGTCACCACCTGTCACGGTTCCGCTGACATACGCTGACGTTGTCGCCAGACCACAACCTGTGGCGGCTCCGCTCACATATGCCGAAGCCGTCGCGAGACCGCCTCCTGTCGCGGCTCCAGTGACATATGCCGATGTCGTAGCAAGACCGCAGCCGCCAATCTATAGTGCGCCTCCGGCGCATTTGCGAGGGCCAGTGGCTTACCGACGACCTACTCCAAGGGTCAGCGATTCCTGGCGCACAACGGACAATCGGCCGATTTGCTTCTTTTGTGGTCTCCCAGGTCATGTAGGTCGGCATTGCCGCCGTCGTCTCCCGGACGCGGAAATTCCTCCCCAAGCTCCTGGGTACTGGCCCCCACCGAGTCAGTACTCTGTACCAGCTGCGCCGCCGCAAAGTCGTACTTCCTCGCCGGACCGTTCTACCCTCTCCAGCCGCCGGCCCTCTTCTCCACGACGCCGGTCTATTTCGCCTATGCGACGTCGCCCCACCGCTAACCAGGAGGAAAACTAGGCGCCGCAGTTCCTGAGGCGAGAACTGCGTCCACAACGAACTTCGAAAGGCCTCATCCGTCAGCCGCTAACCTCATTGAAATTTCCGTCGACGGCGTTTCTGTCATGGCGCTTGTCGACACTGGTGCTGCCGTTTTCGTCATGGACGCAAAGCTGTGTAGTTCTTTAAGAAAAGTAAGGACGCCAATTGCTGGACTCTCACTGCGCACCGCCAGCGCTCAGAACATCCAGCCGTCAGCAGCGTGTACCGCTCGCGTTGTAATCCAGGGGACCATTTATGCCGTCGAATTCGTCGTACTGCCCTGCTGTTCTCATGCTGTTATCCTGGGCTGGGATTTCCTATCGCGCCATGCTGCTATCATCGATTGTGCTCGAGCTGAAGTCGAGTTCTCTCACCTGCCCGAAGCTGTCTTGGACACTGCCCCTCCTGGTGCCTGTGTTAAGGCCCTAGTTGCCGAAGACGTTGACCTGCCTCCCTGCTCTTCAGTCCTCGTACCCCTCTCTTGCGGCCCTCTTCGCGACGACACTGTCCTCTTCACTCCGTCCCCTATCTTTCTGCACCGCAAGTGTCTGCCTCTGCCATACGCTGTACTGACTATATCCGCTGGCCTCTCCGTACTGTTCGTGTCTAACCCATTCTCGTTCCCCAACGCCTTGCGCCTAGGTGAATGTCTCGGCACGGTACAACCATTCGCGTCTCTGCTCATCCGCGAAGAGACGGACGACGCGCCGCACCTCTCCATAGCCGCACTCAGCCCACCTACTGCTGCGCCCGATCCCTCCTCAACCGAAGCATTCCTTCGCTCCATCGACGACAACCTTCCAGCGCCGCAAAGGGCACAGCTTCTCACTTTACTTAATCAGTTTCGCTCATCATTTGACTCACATCAAAGTTCCTTGGGCCAAACTTCCACTGTCACCCATGCCATCGACACAGGTGACCACGCACCGCTGCGACAACGTCCCTATCGTGTGTCTGTCGCCGAGCGCCAAGTTATTGAAGACCAAGTCGACAAGATGCTCCAGAGCGGCGTCATTCAGCCCTCAACCAGCCCATGGGCGTCGCCTGTGGTGCTCGTCAAAAAGAAGGATGGCTCCATACGCTTCTGTGTAGATTACCGCCGCCTTAATAAGATTACGCGCAAAGATGTCTATCCCCTCCCGCGCATAGACGACGCTCTGGACTCTTTGCAAGGGGCCGAACTCTTTTCATCTCTTGATTTGCGTTCCGGGTACTGGCAAGTTCCTATGAAAGAAGCCGATCGCCCCAAAACCGCCTTTGTGACACCGGATGGCTTGTATGAATTTACGGTGATGCCCTTCGGGCTTTGTAACGCCCCCGCGACTTTTGAGAGGATGATGGACACCATTTTGCGCGGACTTAAGTGGAAGACATGCCTTTGCTACCTCGACGACATTGTGGTCTTTTCCCCGGACTTTGACACCCACCTCTCCCGTTTGAAGCACGTCTTGACCTGCCTCTCTGACGCTGGCCTGCAGCTGAACTTAAAAAAATGCCGTTTTGCCGCTCGTCAATTAACCATCTTAGGTCATGTTGTCTCTAAGCAGGGCGTCAGTCCCGACCCAGCGAAACTTCGTGCTGTGGTTGACTTTCCCAAACCTACCTCCATCAAAGACCTGCGCAGCTTCCTGGGTTTGTGCTCATATTTCCGCCGGTTTATTCGCAACTTTGCGTCCATTGCTGCGCCTTTGACTCAACTGCTGTCTGGAAGTGCGGATTTATCACTGTGGTCTCCAGCGTGCGACGACGCATACACCACCTTGCGCCGTCTCCTCACGGCGCCGCCCATTCTGCGCCATTTCGACTCGGCCGCTCCTACCCAAGTGCACACGGACGCCAGCGGTGTTGGTCTCGGCGCTGTCCTCGCCCAACGAAAACCTGGCTTTGACGAATACGTCGTTGCTTATGCTAGCCGCACACTCACACCAGCAGAACGCAACTACTCCGTAACTGAAAAAGAGTGTTTGGCGATTGTATGGGCCCTCGCGAAGTTTCGACCGTACATTTATGGGCGCCCTTTTGACGTTGTGACCGACCACCATGCGCTCTGTTGGCTTTGCAACCTGAAAGACCCCTCCGGCCGCCTCGCTAGGTGGGCCCTTCGCTTGCAAGAATATGATATCCGCGTTGTGTATCGCACCGGCCGCAAGCATCAAGACGCCGATGCACTGTCACGCTGCCCCCTTCCAGCCGAGATCGCCAGCCTTTCCACCTCCGACGCTTCTCTGCCCTTGCTTCGCCTCAGCGACATGCCTTCAGCGCAACGCATGGATCCCTGGATCGCTTCCCTTCTCGACTTTCTCGCCAACCCGACGGCTGCTTCACCGTCACGTGCGCTCCGCCTCCAAGCTGCCCATTTTGCGATCCGTGACACCCTACTTTATCGCCGTAACTACAACTCCGAAGGTCGCAAGTGGCTGCTCGTTATTCCACGTCACTTACGCTCGGAGATATGCGCATACTTCCATGCTGCCCCCCACAGCGGTCACGCGGGCGTTTTGAAGACCTACACCCGCATACGGCTGCGCTACTACTGGCGCGGAATGTACACCTTTATCATGAAGTACGTGCGCGCATGCATTCCCTGCCAACGTCGCAAGACACCTCCCCATCGTTCTGCTGCTGAGCTGCAGCCGTTACCATGCCCTCCAGGCCCGTTCGACCGCGTTGGCATGGATTTATACGGTCCGCTTCCATACACTGCAGACGGCAACCGTTGGGCTATAGTAGCGGTGGATCACCTTACACGATATGCCGAAACTGCTGCCCTTCCGGCTGCCACAGCGACGGACGTCGCCTCCTTCATTTTGCACCGATTCATCCTTCGCCACGGTGCACCTCGTGAACTGCTCAGTGACCGAGGCCGCGTGTTCTTATCTGAGGTGGTGAAGGCGCGTCTCAAAGAGTGCAACACGATTCACCGAACTACCACCGCCTATCATCCGCAGACCAATGGCCTCACTGAGCGATTTAACCGCACACTCGGAGACATGCTCTCCAAGTACGTCGCTTCTGACCACACGAATTGGGATCTCGTCCTTCCGTACGTTACTTATGCGTACAATACCGCTACGCAGTCTACCACCGGATTCTCTCCTTTCTTCCTACTTTACGGCCGCCAACCCTCTGCTACTATCGACACTATCCTCCCTTACCGCCCTGATGAATCCGAATATCGGCCTGTTTTCGACGCCGCTCAACACGCCGAAGCCTGCCGCCAAATTGCCCGGTCACTCACCACTGACACCCAGCATCGCCAGCGCTCCCGCCTCGACCAAGACCTAACCCCACCGAACTACACTTCTGGTGCACTTGTGTGGCTCTGGATCCCTTCAGGAACTCCCGGTCTCTCCTCAAAATTTCTTGCGAAGTACCATGGTCCCTACCGTGTGCTGGAGCGCACCTCTCCGGTTAATTATATCGTGGAACCCCTCACGCCGTCTCCTGATCTGCGCCGCCGAGGACGGGAGACCGTTCATGTCCAGCGCCTCAAGCCCTACTAAGACCCCGCCGTCTTGCCATCATCCTATGTCGCCAGGATGGCTCCTCTTGTCCCCGGGGTGATTGTAAGGCTAAAGAAGAAGATGCGTCGGATGATTTGAAAAGACGAAGACGAGGTGACAGTGTTCTCGAGAGTTCTTGCCAGCGCTACGCTTGTGTGTCTTTTGCCGATCTGATCCCAGACTGCTGCCGTTGCCGTTCCCGTCGCCCCAGTACCTCGTAACAAACCCCCCGTTACAATATATATATATATATATATATATATATATATATATATATATATATATATATATATATATATATATATATATATATATATTTAAGTTAAAAGAAATGAGGGGCTCGTTTGACAAACTCATGAAGGGAGCGAACAGTCACCGAAACCAAGGTGCATAGGGGAACGTTATCTTTTTTTATTGTGTTATGCTTATCAGTGGGATAATATTACTTAGATTAATAAATCGCGTAAAGAAAATTACTTATAAAGCAGCAGAAAAAACAACCATGCCGTCGATGAGATCCGAACCCACGACCTCCGAATATCGCGTCCGGTGCTCTTACGAACTGAGCTACGGCGACGGCTGTCCAATCTGCTGCTCTCGTGCGTATTTATGTTTATTGGGTGTAAGCGAACTTTGAGAGTGTTCACCAGCGCCACCCTTGAATTAAAAAAAAAACGTAACAGTGAAATATTTTTACGCATTTATTCTATTCGACGTTTTGGACAGAGCTTCTGTTTTTTTCAAGACTGAGGTTACATGGTTCTTTCTTCCCTTCGTAAGGTATTGGGGTTTGTGCAGATGGCCGACAGAAATTCACAAGCCAACTGAGAGTCAGAGGAAGTAGGTGTGGGGGACAGTCAAGGGAAAAAAAAAGAGGGGGAAGAATGAGCATTGTAGTCTGCACCACGCGACAGTGAAACAACAGAGGAGATGAGGAGAGATGAGAAGTTAGATGCTGGCACACGCGTGCTGTAAAATACTAAACGGCAGAGGCCGAGAGAGTTCTGTCATCTGGAAGTGCTTAGGCCGTGAGTCAAGGCAGCCATAGAGGCACAGTGTCTATATATACACGCTGGCGCTATGGGTACGCATAGACACAATAAAAAAAACAACGAATTGTTTGAGGCCCACTATGAACTGCGGGAGCGTTTAAGCAGAGGTTCTCTGCGAGCGCGGCGTCCGCAGAAACAGTCGAAGGTGAGGAGGTGGTGGCGGATGAACAGCTTTTTGAGAAGAATCCGCTTTCACTAGGCGCGCAGGGAAGTTTAAAAAGAAATCGACTGTCGAAGACTCAACGTTTGCTATCAAGCTGGGACAAGTGTTTTGAATTGGCTATGCAACGGCGGATCTTCACAATGAGCCCAGGTTTTCGTTTATGCCGGTTGGGAAATATTCTAAACTTGTAAATTACGACTTACTTTGCTCCGATCCTGATTTTTGTGTAACCCACTCTGCACAACTGTTAAATTAACTGAGTCAAGAGTGTTTCTTCTCATGAATATTTTTAACAAAGGGATGACGGTCAGGGATTGGACATAAGCGCGGTGATTATAAAGCGAATTTTTAGATGATTAGCAGCCTTCCTTGTGTAAAGCCTACACCAAACGCTTCGTTTTATGAGGTATTTTATTTAAATACCCTAAAGGCCCAAGTGGGCATTACATAGGGGGGGGGGGGAGGGCATGAAAACAACACAATACAGATTATTGGCACACAGTAGTTAACAAATACAAAGAATAACTATATATACAAATTGCAAGTACACATCACTGCAGTCGCTGAAAGATACATAGGTTGAGCGTATAAGACTCAATGCTTCAACAATACTGAAAATATCACGGTGAATTTTGTAGGCCAAGGTGCGATGAAAGTTTTGTTTGGAAATGTGATAACTCAGTTTCAGAAACTATGTCAGCCGGTAACGAGTTCCACTCTGCCATAGATAATAGTAAGGGTGATGTTTGATATTTCAGTGTTCGCGCGAAGATGGGTTGCACTTTGTGGGAATGATCAGACCGGGATGAAACATGATGGGCAGGGGCGATGCGATCAGCTGTGAACGGGGAGCCATCGTAGTACAAGGAATGAAAAAACGATAAACGAGAGAACTTGCGTCGAGTGATAAGGTTGGGAATACTGATAGTTTGCTTCAATAATGATACACTTTCATACGGTGAGTATGAAGAAAGGATGAACCTCACAGCTTTATTTTGCACAGACTCAAGACGGTTAATTAATGAGACGCTACTTGGACTCCATATTAAAGATGCATATTCTAAAGCTGACCTTATGAGTGTAGTATACGCGCGAAGCTTTGTCTCGGGGTTGGCAAGATATAGACGACGTTTGATGAGTCCCAGTTTCTTAAATGCTTTGTTTGTGATGTGATTTATGTGGGTGTTCCAGCTTAAATCAGCACTGAGATAAACACCTAGGTACTTAAAACAATCCGTTCTTTCAACTGTATTCTCATTAATTGTGTAGACATTAGAAGGTATATTAGTGCGCGTGGAAAAGGTCATCAACATTGTTTTTTTTATATTAACTTCCATCTGCCATAGCTGGCACCATTCATTTAGGCGTACTAAGTCGGTCTGTAGAATAACTGCATCAAGGGGGGTGACTATCCTACTATAGATTACGCAGTCGTCAGCGAACAGTCGCACGTTAGATGATATGTTATATGCTATGTCATTAATGTAAATTAAAAATAGTAATGGCCCTAAAACGGATCCCTGTGGGACTCCCGATATGACTCGTGAACTGCTCGATGAATACTCTTTAATTTTGACGCTTCGGGAGCGATTATTTAGGAATTCTCCGATCCAACGGGTGATATCGCGGTGCAGTTGTAGGTTGTTAATTTTCTTCATTAGTCTTATGTGGGGAACGCGATCGAAAGCTTTTGAAAAATCTATAAATATGGCATCAGTATATATTAATTTGTGTACCGATTCATGAAGATCTGTTAAGAGCTCAAATAGCTGTGTTTGACAGGACATTTTTTGCCTAAAGCCATGCTGGTTAGCAATAAGCAAGTTATTGGCGTTTAGGTGGGCCATTATGTTTGAGTAGAGGATATGTTCAAGCAACTTGCAACAAATCGATGTTAGTCATATGGGGCGATAATTTTCCGGTGACGTGCTATCACCGGATTTAAAAACTGGGCTGACGTTTGCGGTTTTCCAGTCATCGGGAATGCATCCTGTATCTAAAGACTGCTGAAATATTAAAGTTAGTAAGGCAGCCGACACGTGCGCGGTAAGTTTAAGAAGTTCGGTATTGATACCGTCTGGACCAGGGCTACAATTAAGTGGAAGTCGCTCAATAGCTCGGGCAACACCAGCTGCGCTAATGATGATTGGTTCTGATGGATGAAGCACTAACAGTTGTTGAGGTTCACGGTAATTAAAAGGCACTGATTCGGTTGTAAAGGTGTCTGTAAAATGCTTGTTGAATAGGTCAGGCATTGCCTCTGGAGGTGCCACACGTCCGTCCGCATCTTTCAATACTGGTATCTCATGGCTGCCGTTAGGATTTATCACTTGCCAGAATTTTGCAGGGTTGGTTCTTAACAAGCCGGGTAAAGTGTGGTTAAAAAATTTGTTTTTAGCCTTCTTCATGGCAATTTTGCTCGTAGCAGATACGTCTTTGTACTGTTGCCAGGCGCTGTCAGAGTTAACTTCCTTAGCCCAGCGGTACACGTTTTTCTTTTTGTTTAGACACTTCTTAACACCTTTTGTGAACCAGGGGGAGTCAGTTCTTGTTTTGACGTGTAATTTTGGGATGCAGGCATGCTCGATTTCCTTCAACTTATCGCGAAATAACAACCAATTTTCGTTTGCCGTGCGAGTTACAAAGGTGGTTTGAAAAATATGCGCAAAGTCTCTTAGCATGCGGTTTATTTTTTCATGATCGCATTTCGGGTAGTTTAGGATGCATTTGGTCGTAATATGCTTGGCAGGAACGTACATGGGTACTAAACTGTGGACGAATCTGTGATCGCTTATCTCTTCGAGTACGTAGGTGCGAGAATGAGTAGGAAGGTTTGTAAATAACAGATAATGTTTCAGGAATCGTAGTCAAAGTTTTTCATATTTTTCATTTCAAGCTTGTCGCACACTTGATGATTGCTTATGTCCGCCGACCTAGCACCTACTTTTACTATCTCGGCAACGAAACTATGTGTGTTTATTTCCTTCTTCTGAGTGTACTGGTATGTATGGAACGTTTTCCGGGGTCTATTGGCTGCGTGGGGAGGATTGGTGAAAACTTTAGCGAGGCGGTCGCTTTGTTCGAGAATGTTAACATGTTTCTCATGTACCTTGCTTGGGTTAGGAGGTTACTTGAGAAAATAAGCACCAAATTTGTTCAGCAATCTCTTATCAATGTTCCTGCAGTAATTGCTCTCGATAGAGTTTAGCTCTTTTTATGGAGTCGTCGAGAAGAACTTGAAGACCACCGCAGGCTCTCACATTGCCGAAATGCGAAAGCATTTGGGTTTGAACGTCAGCAACTTCGTTTTGGAAGCCATTGTTTAGACATGAGATTAATCACGTGACACTTGGATGAAGACAGGGAATTTCTGGAAGTCATTGTTGCCACGTGACACTTATCACGTGACCATTGAATGACGTCAGCAGCTTTTTTGCAAGTCATTGTTGTCTTTTTGCACTCCACAACGCGTTCATTTCATGCCCCTCTAACAAGCTTGAACCGACGACTCTTCGCCGCTTCCTCCTCGCACTTAAACGTTTTTCTATAAATTACACACCGAAGCTCTGCGTGTTAAAATCTAGCTCCTTAGGAAGAACACTTTTGTGCCTTCTGTTAACTGTCGTCTGTGCAATGTGCCTGAAACCATTGAACACTGTTTCCAAAGTAAAGAACGTCTGCTTCAGGAAAACAATATACATTGCGAAAATACCTTTGTCTTTACAAAAACGAATAACCAATTCCTAGCAGTCAAGAATACTTTGAATACAGCTAAAATAAATTTCAATTTGGTGGGACCGGTTGCATTGTTTTCTCTCCAGTAATTAGGAAACGTTCTATGCGACCTTTGTTTTTATATACACTTGCAGTGACTTCTGCTTGAAGGTATTGCGAGGGACCAGTAAAGCTCTAGAAGTCTTCCTCGTTCATTTAAAGATTTGTTGAACACTGTAGGACCGGCCGTACTACTTTGCAAATTATGTGGCCATGGAGTCGCCACAGAGTTGTGTAGAGTGCTTGAAAGGTTGGCTTCTTGTGTGTTTATGGCAATAGCCGCTTCCTGCCGGACTTGATACATGTTTTGAAGAAAGACTCAAAACGATCCAAAGAAATAAATCCGCCGGCACAATACGCTTTAGGTTACTGCCCTAGGCTGTACGTTAATGAGGCACGTGTGGTGCCCTGAGTGCCATTTGAGTGCTCTAGACAGCTGCATCGGTGACTGTACATATTTAGTGGTGCAGTTATGTTAAAAGCAATTACCATTTTAGCGGTCGGAGCATGTTCCTCAGAGCTATATTTCTATCTTCATTCAAGCTGCTCTTTGTATTGTTATTTATCTGGTTGCTTTCTTTGCCACAAGTTCATTGCAGTGCGTTCTGATGCTCCATAACTGGGGCCCACACTAAATGATGATAAACACAGAAATAAACAAGCTCATTTTGTTGCACACTGTAAAAGCTCAGCTACAGGAAGCATTACCTGAATCTAAATTCTAGCTTTAGCGTGTCGCAACAAATATAGACCTCTTGACATAGAATGAGATTCCGGTATGAGATTAACTGAATGTGGGTCAACACGTACATCGCCATATTTATCATTTTAAAGTCGACTCCTTTATTCACTTTGTCTTCACGGTATAGCAAGCATTATCAAAGAAAAGGACAGAGGTAGGTGTGATCAGTAAGCCCCTGGGGAGTATGAATGTATAGTTGTTGGTATGTTTTGCGGCTTCATTCTCTTTCAGCATTTTGCGTTTTAAATATGCTGCATTTTTATTGTCTTCGTCAGGAAAACTTCAATGTGAACTGCACGTATGGGCGCGAAACCTTGCTCAAGAGACCAGCTGGCACATGTGTGAACAAGCTTATGAAACAAATTGTGGAGATGAGCGCAAATTCCTTGTTTACACGGATGACTGCCGTCGAAATGGTCCAGGGAATTGAGCCACCAAGCTGAGGTCGGGATGTGGCTCATAAATGATTGCAATCGATCGCAGGATGAAGAGGATGAAGCGAGAAGCAGCCATATCACCGCATCATTATTGAGGAAATCCGGCTATTTTAGACTATAAAGATAAGCAGCTTGTTTTTTTTTATTACAGCATTTGAAGCAGCGCAAATAAAAGTATTTTCTTTTCAGAAACAATTTAAACTTGCCCTTCTTTGTCCCCTCCCTCTTCTTTACCGACGGCTTTTGAAATGTTAGTGTTTTTCTTTTTGGATCCAGCTCCTGGCGTGATTGTCGGTTACAGCGCTTCCAAACACAGCAAAAATTCAAGACTTTCTTGATAATGAGCGTCGTAATTGAAGTTGTCATGTTACACAGACGTTGGTTATGAGGTATACCGGCCTGATAACTAAAATTGTACTTTTTTTACGAGTATCGCAGCCGGGTCTCACCTCACGTGACGTTCAAGCTATTCTTTATTGAATCATGCAGAAAACAAAGCAAATAATTCTTCACCTTTGCGACTTCGTTCGGAAGAAGATTTAAGGTTCGTGTGGCATACTCCTGACGAAAAACTGATTCCACTGAGAATATAAAAAGACTGGAGTACGCTGCCAGGCTGCGATGCCCCAATGGAACGACGTGTGGCTAAAAACGTTGCAAATTCAGGAAAAAAAAAAGCATTTCAAATCTCGCGCTGAGCACTTATAATAGCACATATAATAGCATAAAATTTCGAGACATGCCTGCTTGCGGAGAGGAGCCAGAGCAGCCTTTCATTAGAGTGCACACCTCGGACTTCATTTTGTACCTATTCTTTGACAAGAAACGGAACTCATCGACGTTCTAAGCGCTCAGTGCGACTCACGATTCGAGAATGAAGGCGAAGCCGAGTGCTGCCTACCAACACATTTGTTGTTGTTGCCTTGGTGACATGGCACATACCCACGACGAGGGATTGGCCAGGGTTCACTGAGGAGACCCCATAAAATAGGATAAACTGGTGTCAAGCTAATGTTTGGGCCTTGGGAGAAATTTCACAGTAATTTAAAAGAAAAGGAAGATTCAAAATAGCTGGAGAGGACATCTGAGAATTGAATAATTAAATTAATGAAAATACCCAAACGTTCTTCTGAACGCGGAAATTTCGGAAACAATTAGCAAGGCATGCTGCCTGTAGCTGTTATATAATTGTGGAGTTATTCGCAAACTTGATGCAATACAAAACCACTGGCGCTCGCGCCTAAAGAGAGGAGAGGGGAACCGACAAAGTGAGACCCAAATTTGTAATGGGAATTTCTAGGTGTGCTCCCCTCTGATGTGCAAACCTCCGGCACGAAAGTAGAAATGCTCCAATATCTCGACTTCACCACAAGCCGCACAAAGTTTTGTGGGACTGAACCCGCATCTACATAAGTAAAAATTTAAAAGGGAATTCCTGCACTGCATGAGTGTCATCGCTACCTTACACTGCTGGATTTTACACGCACGAGCCTTCCGTGAGTACATGAGATGTTGGTAGTCAACAGTAGAGAGTAAGGGATCGTTGCACGTGGCGGTTAAACAACCGAAAACCCTGAAATCTAGCCATAACGAAAAGAACAAGATTAGGGACGCTACAGGCAACAGGTGCATTTAGAGCTGATTTTGCAAAAAGTCTGCTGCTCCATTTTGTAAAACTGCAGTAGCCTGGTATCCAAACAAAGCGCACCTCTTTCACTCATCCAGGAATGAAAAACCAACACACTTCTTAAGTGGTCAGTGCTTGTTGTGCCTTCTTCATTTCCTTCTATCAAGCGCTTATTTTCTAGATGCCACTACACTAGAAGGGAGCGCTGTTTGTCGGAATAGCCGAGATATTTGAAAACGGCGATTGTGAGAAAGATGTTCGCAACTCAAGATGGAAATTTTCCATTACACTTCAAATATTTCTTCCTCGGAGAGTGTGCTACGCAGCAGCATGTGCACGTTTCTTCTGCGGCGGCACTACATCACCGCTTCTAACAAACCCAAATATAAAGCTGACGCTCCTTTTACAAGCCTATTATATTTAAACATTCCATAAGTTAAAGGTAAAAAGACAATCTCCGAACTTGACCTTTACATTTTAGCTCTGAAAGTCATGGATGTGTGCACCAACAGATTAGGGTCTGTTTTTTGAGCAAACTTACTGACGTCAATAAATAAAGATTATTGTTCTTCTGCTCCCTATAATAACCCTTGCGAACGTCAAGAATTCCGTGTGAGGTGCGTCACACCACTTTACATGCTTAGGGAATTGTCCTTTGTCATACCATATGTGACACCTCTCGAGTGTTGCCTTTTAAAGAAGCAATGAATATTAGTCGAAATAATATAAAAATAATCAACGTTAAAACCACGGGCCTCACGTAGGGTAAGCAGGCATATGAACATATTTACAACTCTATTTCATGCCCGAATAGGAAGAAACCACGCAGTTACTGTCTCACTTCTCGTTGGACGCTTCAACATGCCGTGATGGAAGCGTTCACTCATTCCAAGTGGCCGGGACTAGCGGGTTGCGAGCGATAAATTAGTGGTTTTGAGGAACGTAAACAGCACATTATTGCGCACGATAACTGTCACAGTTCTTGATGGACACCTCAAAAGCGCGGTTAGGGAAGGACGGGAGCTGATTGTAGAAGAAGATACCGAAAGAAAGTGGTGCCGTGGTGGAGGGCTTTGGAATAATTTCGACCACCTGACGATCTTTCACTTGCACTGACATTGCACAGGACACGTGTGCCTTTTGCTTTGCGTCTCCATCGAAACAAGTCCGCCGCGTCCGGGTTCGAACCCGGGTCCTCCTTGTCAGTAGCCGGGTTTGAATCCGGCTTAAACGGCGGCAGCGTTTTGACAGCCAAGATGGCAATAAATGTAAGACAGATAATGTTACGCTCTATTGCCAGCAACATGATTTCCAGCGTAACTTTCGCCTTGACAGCAGAGCATTTGAAGGAACCCGCGGATTGCTTTCGTTAAAGGGACGCGGCACCTTTTATTGTACCAAAGTTGCATAGCGATCTGACAGAAAAATATTAAACTGTTCGCTTCATGCTCGCCCTCCGGTTGGATGTCATGTCGAGCTTCATATTGCGACAACGACGATGAAGCTGGCAGTGGCGCGGTACGGGGCGCTCGCGCTATGCCAGCGGCCATTACGTCATACCGATGCCATGGTTCATTGACCTCATTCTTCGGCTGGTCGCCCCATAATATTTGGTGGAGGTACCGGGTGATCATCTGCATCTTGGTCCTGGAGCTTCGGGGCAGTCCGTAAGCCGTGGTCGTCAGCCGTGAGTTCTTGGCCTGCGTCGCCCGGCCGCGCCCAGCCTTTCAGACCTGAACCGACCTCGCCGCTCTCCCCAGCCGCATTTCGAGCCCCGTTCCCAGCCCTGTTCCCCGTCCCGACCACCTCACACGTTGAACGTAGCGGACGCAATGCCCAGACCTTCCGACCACACCGACCCGAGACGCCACACTTGCCTGCGAGGAAGCAGCTTCCCTGCCCAGGCAGTTCGGCGCGTGAAAGCTTGGCATCAGCCGTCGTCTCCTGGCGACCTGCGGCCCGGAAGCATGGCGGACCAGGAATCATTCGACCATCTCCTTCATCGTAGCGCCGAACACCTCATCATCTTCTCTTCATTGTTGAACCATCCCCTGATGTTTTGTGTTGTGTTGGGTTTTATGGCACTTAGGCGACTCAGGCCATCATGCTCAAAATTTGAGGTTAGAAAAATTGTTCGGTGCAAAATTTTTTAGACTGATTAATCACCGGGGATGAAGAGGGCGCAAAACGTAGACTCTTATTACCTAATGCTAAAAGAAGAAACATTTTATTAATGGCTAATATTAAAGCCTTTATAAAAGGTCAGATAACCTCCCGAAGAATCCTTTACTGTGCAAGAATGTTCAGCCTCCCAACAAGTAAAACAAAACCTCTGCCTTCTTCTCAGGAATGGGAAGGTGGCTGAAATGTATCAAAGAATTCAGCGAATCAGTTGGTAAAAATTTAGATTTGGCCAAGAAAACCTGCTTCTCTTAAAAAGCTAAAAACTCAAGACATGCGAACAATTGCACCTTCGCCCAAGAGCAACATTGGGTGTTAAGGAATGTGCTCATTATAAAACTGAGTAAAATATTTTCCTTACTTTTTAATGTTTTGTGCATGAGTATAAAATGTGATTTTTATTTACTTAGAAATACTGCAGGCGCTTCTCGGGCCCATGCACGAGTGCATACACTGCAGAAAAAAAGGACAATGTCGAATTGAACAACGAAGACAGGTATATGCACAAATAAATACACAAAACAATTTCATCATTGCAGAGGCATCACGGTGGGAATGATGTTGGATCAAGGTGATTGACCTGTACTAAGAAAGATTCGACTGTGTTGCAGTTCACAACAGTAGATGGTAGTTTATTCCATTAATGGAAAGCTGAAGGGAAGAAGGAATATTTGTGAACATTAAGTGTTAGTTCATCTCCACATTTTTCACAAACGGGTTTTTCTTCTTTCAACAAAGGAAAGTTATAGGTGAGGTGCGTGTGGCCTATACGGAGACGAAAAAAAAAGTTCAATAAAACGCTCCTGGTGAAAACCTGGGTTCTATTCACCTAAGACATGCATTACCAAGAGCAATTTGTTGATTACTTGGTTGTTCCAAGCCAACTGACATTTCTTTCCTTAATTGATGGTGTACTAAGTTCATGCAATCTTGAAAGGCTACATTTACGTTTTTTATCTGTTTGATACCGGCTTGAGCAGCACAGAAGTCTGTTCTCTCGTTTCCTTTAATTCCAACATGACTCAGTAACCAGCAGAGTTTTATATATTGTTTTTGAGTTATGGCTGTTGTTTTGTTGTGTATGATGTAACCAAGCAATAGAGTGATAGCATTTATGGAATGGCGAGCTGTAAGTATGCTTAGCGAGTCTGTGTAAATAATTCTGTTTGGGAGGTTCTCATTTAATATTTTTTTCAACGGCCAAGGAGACAGCGTAACATTCGGCAGTGAAGACGGATGCACACTGTGGAAGTTGTACTGTTTCCTCCCATTTCCCTTGTTCTACTGCGCCTCCAACGTACACATTTGTTTTCAAACCATCTGTGTTAAAATCCAAGAAGCCTTTGTATTTTTTCTCGAGTGCTAGGAATTTCTTAATGATATGTTCTTGTGGAGTTCGTTTTTTGTGGAAATGTGCAAGAGTGGCATCACATATTGCAGGAAAATTGTACCATGGAGGTAGTTGATCTCGCCTTTGTGCAACACAAGGTAATGTGTCCAGTACGTTGAGATCCTCGCACATATGTTCAAATCGCAAGAGTAGAGGCCTGGTGGCTTGCGGTTTATTGATGAATATTGTTCTGGAAGGACAGTTCGTTACAATTGGATAGCAGATGTGCTTTGTTAGACAACTTATTTGTAAGGATATACGAACAAGTCAGAGCGGTTCTTCTAACTTCAAGAGAAGATTAATTTCTTCTGCGTAGAGGCTGGCTATCAGAGATGGCCTGTATGCGCCGCACGAGAGCCTTAGGACTGAGTTATGAACTGAATTCAATTTTCTTAAGTATGACGATCTTGCTGAACCTTAAACAATGCATCCATAATCTAAATATGACCGCACCAAAGATCGATAAATGTGCAGGAGGCATGCTTTATGAGACCCCAATGTTTCCTTGACGGCACCTTGAGTATGTTTACAGATTGTGACGCTTCATTTTTCAGCGAATTGATGTGCGGTAGGAATGCAAGTTTTTTTGTAGAAAGTTATACCTAAAAATTTATGTTCTTGTTTTAACGGAAGTACAATTTCAGATAGGTGCAGGGTGGGATCCCTCTGCAAACCTCTTTTGAGTGAGAAAAGAACAGCTACTGCTTATTTGTGGGGAGAAATTGAACCCATTTCAGTCTGCCCAAACTGCAAGTCTGTTTGAAGTCAGTTGTATCTGTCACTCGCAGGTTGATAGGCTGGAGGATGTGCATGCTATTTGAAGGTCATCAACGTAAACATATAAAATACATAATAGACAATGAAATTATTTCCGCTATGGAATCTATTTTCACTATAAATGCACCATTGCGGAACCCCATTCTCCTGAACGAATGTTTTAGAAAGTGTGGAACTTAGGTGTACATGAAATGAACGGTCTGAATGAAAGTCTTTCAAACAGTTAATCATCCTGCCACGAATACCTAGGTTCACTAGGCCCCGAAGAATCCCAAACCTCCTGGTAGTACCATAAGCCTTTTCCAAGTAAAAAAATACTGCCAGACAGTGTTGTTTGTATATGAATGCTTCTAGTACAGTGTTTTCAAGGCGGCCAAGATGGTGACTTGTTGAACACATCTTCCTGGAACCATACTGGTGGATGTCCAAAATTTCACGAGCTTTGAGCGCAAACATTAACCTTATATTCAAGATGATTTCAAAAGATTTTGCGAGACAACTCATGAATGCTATTGGTCTATAAGTACAAGGAGATGTTGGCGGCTTCCCATGTTCTAGACCACCAAAAAATGCTCCGCTAGTATGTTTGCCTGTTCATTAATAGTTTTGTATTCCTGGGGCAGTGAGAACATGCATTGTGAAGGGGGTGTAGCTGCCATTCATTTTACACACATGCTCCCACATTTTTTTAGATGGGATGGAACAGTTTATGGAAAATATATAGTCTTGTCATGAAGTTTTCTCAGCGCACCTACGAATATGCCGGGCTGCGGCTCTCGCCCTTTTGAAATTCAGAAGGTTTTCATATCTTCGGTATCTACGAAAAATGCCCAAGACTTTGTTTTGTTTCGTTTTAGCTTCTCGGCATTCCTGTGTATACCAAATCTTATCACTTTGTCGCACAACTCCCCGAGGATTGAGGAATAGACTACTGTGCGGCAGTGTTTATAAAGGTTTTCTACATTTCATGCTCTAATCATGTTTGTGCAACAGACTAGCTCCATACGTCGCATGCAGAATAGTAAAGACAATCTATTCCCATGAAGTGGTGACTGCCATAGAGAGAACGGAAAGGGAGCGAAAAATGCGTCTAAATAAAACTGCTTATTTGGGCTGACTTGCGCCCACAATGGGAATGGACTGAATCCCTCGGCGGCGGCGTAGCAACAACCGTGCTCGGCGGTCGTCGAACAGAATCCCCGACGCTCTCGGCCGCGCTGAACTTAAAGGTGATAGCGAACTTTTCAGACGAAGCGTGTAAAGTAACCGCAACATCCTGGAACAACATAGAGTCTGCTCTTCCAGGATCCGATAAATCGAGATAAATCTCGTTGCGTCTTGCATAGCAAACAAAGCTATAAAGCGGCGTGCCAGCAGCTTTGAAGAATGAACAAACACTGCAAAGATTTGCAGCAATACTCACCTCTCAAACAAGCATCGACCCAATGCTTAAAAACATAAGGTGACTATAAACAAAGCGGATTGCGCAAAATAAACTCCGAATGGTCAAAAACAGCGTCCTTAATTTTGAGCGCGCATAATAGGGCTTAAGACGGACGTCATAGACAACTTCTGGTCGTACGTGGCGTCACTGGGATGCAGTCATTGCGTCAGTGATGACTTCATAATACAGTTCACCTAGCCGATGAAGAACCTTGTACGGGCCGAAATCGTGGCGCAAAACGCTTTTCACTCAATCCACAGCGGCGAATGGGCGTCCAAACCAAGACTTGGTCTCCTGGCTTGTATTCAGCGTTGCGTCTTCGTAGGTTGGGTTCTCGCGTCTGTTGCCGGTCCGCTGCTGGTCTTTGATTCATAATCGGGCAAGCCTCCGAGCTCTTCTGCGCGTTGAAGGTAGGCGGCAACGTCGACGTTCTCTTCTTCGGTAACGCTGGGCAGCATGGCGTCTAGCATAGACATGACTCGGAACACGAATACGCTAGAGGGATCCATGATACAAAAATATGCAACTCTAGCCTTGTCTTGTTACCACCTATGTACATACGAGCGTACTGAAGATGAATTCGAACTGCGCAGCGTTTGGGTGCCGCGGTGTTTGCATTTCTTTCCGACGCCCCTGTACGGTTTGTTCCGCTGTGAGCGTTCATGTTTGAAAAGCATTCGTAAGAGGCATTTCAAACCATGGAATTTTCGGCATTGAAACGGAGGATCTTGGCCCCTATAGTTCTGTTTAAGGACCCCGCGTTTCAGAACATGACAAAGATTTTCGCTCTACTATAAAAAATTCTGGGTTTAACTTCTCTCTACTAGAGTTATGATATTTAGGAAGAATGTGTCAACATCGCAGTTGAACATTTCTCACCTCAGAATACTAGCTGCATTAATTTGTGGTCCAAAGTGACAGCTGTCACACTTTGAATTAGTCGTCCACGGAATCCCTGGATCGATAGTGCTTTTTTTAAGATGGACATCGACAAAAAACATGTTTCGTAGAAAATTTACATCATAACCTTTCAACACAAGCCTTAACTTTAGGTTTAAAGATGTTTTTACACACTTCCCAGCATCCCAAAATGGGCTAAGCGTGAGTATCGTAAGAATCTGATAATAATTGGAATGACGCCAAGCGAAACTTGCAAGTGGTTAAGGAGTTCTTGAAAAAAGACTCCCCTCAGCTTTCATTCTCAACATTATCAAGTAGTACTAACACAGACACTTATACTCGCGATATTGCTAACACTTTCAGTGCATATTTTTCTGCGTCCAGCAACCTTCGCGATGACGTCCCTTTGAATAACATATCACAATGCCCCTATTCCTTTGAGCTGTCTCCCACCACTGACACAAATTGACTGGTGCAGGCTTAGACTGCGAAAAGCCGTCAAAAGTAAAATCTGTTTCTCACGCTGTGTCACCCAATATTGAAGTCTAATTAAAAAAAATGTTCAAGGCACGTGTGTTTCCTAGCAAAAGATAGCTGAGCAGTTCTTGTCTTTAGGCTACTCGCCTTTCAGTAGGATTTGAGTATGTTGAATCATGGCCGCAATTTGGATTGCTTCTCTATTAATTTCACAGAGACTATTATCAATCTTGATCATGAAGTACAAATACCTTACATTGGCCCATTTCTACCGCACAAGCTCTTTTGTGGGCCACAAAAAGCTCCAAGTGTTTGGCATTGACAAGCTCAAATTTTATTCAATCTTCGTTTAGAGCGAAAGCACTACTCCGGACGTATGAACCCTTGTAATGGGCTCCCAATTAACCTGAGCTTATTCGAGTTAGCCTGGTAAGCTCGGGCAAGTTCGCGCGTGCATCGCAACAGCTGTAGCCAATGAAAGGGGACATCGCGCCACCTAGGTCACGCAACCTTGTGGTGTCATCACAGGCTTCCCTGGCAGGCCGCAGTTAAAACAATGATTGGTTGGGAGAGGTTGCTGGATAAGACCAACATGGGTCGCGCAACCCCTACTCTGATAGAAACAGCTCTTATAGAAACAGCCATCTGCCAGCGCTGTGGCGCATCGCTTAACCACGGCGTCACTTCGCTGGTAGTGGTATGAGGACTCGCCGCGCTTTATGAATGATAAGTCGAGAATGACTAAGTTCTCTTATATGGGCATTATCCACGATAGGTATCACGTCATACCCTCAAGGCGATGCTTAAGTGCCACCTTCAATTAAAGAACGAACACATGCTTTCGCACGTATACCCTTTTAATCACGTTGAACACTTACTACCATTTTTCACCTATTTATCAAGACTCTATACATTAGATTAGCCGCTAATATATTATGAATTATTGTGCTTCGCTTTCATTTCTTACCTTTCGCAAGACCTTTAGAGGTTAATATCTGTGTGCCAAATCGCTGTGACTCCTTTCTTTAATTCTATACAACGCTCTGTGTCAAGACCCTCCATGTTTTACATATCACTACTGGAAATTTAGGAGTATTTATATTGTAACAGATAATGTACCTAATAATTGTTTCTTATATTGAATAATACGTTAAATGAAGAATAGAAAAATTAATTTTGATAGCATATTGCGAAGTGCAAACTGAAGCAAAAGTAGTTTCGGCGAAGTAGTAAATTATGTCGACTGCCGGGAGGCCAGCCGGCTATTAAAGTCACATATAATAATAATAATATTAGTCACAAAGTAATAATATGAAACTCTTCGATGTATAAAAGGAGGCAAACTGATCTTTCTCCTAGCTGTTGCTCTGCCAATTATTGTAGGGGGCCAGGGCCTTGTCAAGCTGTCTTTCACAGCTTTTAGTCCTGGCCCCTTTCTTTTCGACGAAAAGAAAAATAAACTTGACTTGACTTGACATGATTACCGGCGGTTTAAAACAACATTTAGAATAAAGATCCTGAGGTTCAAGTCCATTTTACTGATTTCAAAAAAGTTATATCCGGAAATATTTTTCATCAGGGTAGGGTACGTTTGCCGTTATAGCCTTTGTCATTCGTGGCATTGATAACTAGAGGTCTACCAGGCACTATAGTAGCAAATTGAAACAACTGTTAGGATTTTAAAGTCTTACTTAGTGCTGTTCTGTTGCAGCGCAGTAAGCACTACTGAGTGTCGTTTTCAAAGCAGAAATTGTTGGCAGGTAGTTTTGTTTAGAGTGGTTTTTGATTTTCGAGTATTTTGCCATAAGAGCTACAGAGGGTACACGGTGTTTAAACGAGCGCCGGGGGAAGCGCAGCTATTCATGCTCGCTCTGGCAGCCGTTCAGCATTTGGCTCACCATTTGAGAAGCGTAGCTACAGGACAGCTTTCGAACACCATTTCTTGCGTAAACTGCCTGTCACATCAAACAAGAAGTTATCGTCGCTCGCTATGTGCAGTCGGAAAGATTTGATGACGCCGGCATTATTCCGCCTACGGCAGCAAGAATGTACGCACCATGACTGCGATTGATGCGTTAGAGTGTACGTTGACCTTATAGTTCCCTCTGGACAGTGCGGCTATTGCCCCTGAGGGGTAAAAGCCCGTGGGAGCGGGTCGCATTGTGAAATCCTTCAACCATCATGTGACACCCATTAACACCGCCGAGAGAGAGAGAGAGAGAAACAACTTTATTGATTCGAGCTCGACGTCTGCTTAGACGCCGTCGATGGGAGTGGTTCCCTCTTCACGGGACACATATGCTTCCCTAGCCGCCTGGCCCCTGTAGATCAGGACGAGCTGGTCTTCCACGGCGGGGCTGGTTAGCGAGGTCTCCCATCGCTCGGTAAGGGAGGGTGAGGGATGGGGTGGGGTAGAAATCATAGAGCGGGACGTCATACGCCTAGCCTACTCACGCACACCTCCCACTCGTCTCCTCCCAAACCTTTGTCTTCGCTTTCCCTCCTCTGCAGGGGAAGTGTAAAAGCTGATTTTCTTCTCTGCACTTTGCACCCGCCAACCGTCACATCACGCCCTCTCTTCGTCTTCACTCTTAAATAAACATGAAAAAGAGGATTTTGTTCTCTCCACCATACCGAAAGAATTCTTCGCACATCACAAATGAGCGGACATATTAGGACGACAGAACGTTAATCAGGGCTCAAAATGATGTATTAGCACTGCGCTGCCGTAAAAAAAAACCTTTTTTATGTTCATGGAGCATATAGCAAGCAATTATCACCTCAGGCAACAACAAAGAAATATTTAAAGTTAGACACTAAAATAAACGAGAACAGGAATACGTATATAAAGAAGCTTTTCAACCTGGGCGGCAGAGCTCAAGCAGAAGCACGGCTAGCTGCTATTCCCAAGGAAGAATGAATTCTTTTGGCGTGGCCGTGTTTCTGGCACTTGGTGCCACTGTGATTTCTACTAAACCTTCGAAGCATGACCTCCACAATGTAAGAAATATTGTTTGATTTTCATACCTGTACCTCTATTATAGGTAGGCACATTCAAAGCTCCCGGTGACAGCTTAAGCTTCCTTTATGTTCATATCAGACCACGGATTGGTGATGAATTAAGAACTTAATCACCAACATGGCAGCCATTGCCATAAAGGCTGATGATTGAGCTTGGTTTTGCATAAGAGATGTCCAACAGCTAAAAGAACGCGTTTGTGTCAATAGATCTCTGTGAGCTTGCAGGATATTCTGTTATGAAGCGCTGACAAGACACCGTCTGGTCGGGTACACAGGAGGGGTGCCTCGATTTCGCTTGACTGAAACCAAAACTATGGATGAGATGAAAAATTAGAATTGTCCGAAGGTCAAAGCACACAAAGCTATTTTATCCTAACTACATTTGAAATTCCACAACGATAACGTAAATGTAGAGTATCTGCATCAAAGCAAAATAAATACGGTTAGACATAGTGTTCTGATGCACATTCAAAGAGATACAGACATTTAAACATTCAAAGTCATTTAAAGAAGTAGATTTAAAGAAATATCGGCGCTAAGCATACCAGCTTAGCGCATTGAACAGCGAAGCCTGGTGTGGCAGGCCACTTTTGGCGTTTCACATGTGATTGCCTGGCTGCAGTCTCGAAAGTCCATTTTAGCGTCGCTTTGCTCATGCGCATACCAGGCCGTCATACGATTCCGGTCATCTGTTAGATCACATTCCTGGCACACTTCATGGACTCCTGGCATAAGGAATATTGCTCGGCTTGCTTTGCGATGCAGACGTCATTTCTCGCTGCTACGCCCAACTTCAGCTATCTAGTAAAGAATTCATGGCAAACTGATTGTTAAATACCGGTGTACCAACCACTATAACACGGTTCAGTGGTGCAAACGCAGGGAAAGCGTCCAAATTCTCCCCCGTCCGCCCCAGCAAGTTTTCCACTTTCCTACTTCTGCAAATTGATACTGCAGGCTAACCGCTGTTGACGGCTGCCAAGGGTTTGGCCTCTTTCAAGCATCTTACTCTCCACCTTTTATCTCTCGCATTCAGCATTGCCTCTGCCACGCCCTCTGCTTTCTCGTTCTCCCGTGGGTGCAACCCGTCGGCTCTGTTAGCGCTATACTATTCTTCCGCTGCTGGCGAGGCTATGGCAACAAGCGCCGCCAAGTTTCACTAAAGAAGCTTTACACCCTTCCCACTCGGCGGCCACTCAGTCATTGGGCCACAGAGTGGACTTGTCAGTAAGACCCTGCTTGACAGAAGATTCCATCGCGAAATGATTCTGTAACTTGGGTAAAAAAAAGGTGAACAGATTTCGCTGTCAAATTTCTTGCGTCGATGAAATTTAGCAGCAGGTGCTGGCGTGCCGCTTGATCCCAGCCACCGGGGCCGACTAACGCACCTTCTCACCAGAAAAACATTTGGTCAGCCTGGTGCTTTACTTATTCACGACCTTTCATATAAATACATGGATTAACCACACGTCTTGAGTCCGCAGCGGCTGCGGAGCAACTGACAAAAGTTGGGTCAACCGTGTGAAGCAGCGAACGATGCTAAGATTCGCTGAAGAGACACAGGCTGTTATTGAAAACTGAATCTCAGAATGTTTAACACTACCTGTTCAAATATAGTGGTAAGCATAGCAGTACTATTTGATTAATTAGCGGGTAATAAATCACATGGCATCAGGCTTACTGAAGAAAAGAGGACAGACTAAGCATATGCAATACCGAAAAAACGGGCACTTTCTATGCTGTTCACTTTTAGCGTGCATACGCTATCTAGGTCCGCAATTCCTCATCAATGAGAATGCAGCTAGCAACAAAAAATTCTAGCAATGCCGATTAGGAGGCAATTCATGTACTTTAGCCAGATAAGAACTACATACACGCTATAGGCGCATACATCCAGTCATGATGGCAAATAGCCGAAAACTTTTTTAAAGCATGGAACCGCTTGGTGATCAAGCAAAAATTACGAAGGGAACTTAGGACTACGTACGTACTGTGAATACAAAATCACGCACGGCGTGTGTTCGGCTGCTGCGATGGCATTCTATTGTAATGGAGTGGCCAGCGAAGCTGACCAGCTCGCGCAGGCCGAACGGAAGTTGGTGAAGACAGCGATACCCGAACGCAGCGCAAGAAACGCAGTTTATCGCGCGGGGTGTTGTGCTGCGCTGATGGTGCACTGCTCTTATTTAGTCGCCGAAGGCACTTGCACAAGGTTATGGATGAAACAGAGAGGCAAGATGCCGGACCATAAGCAGGAGCCCTATTTGAAGCACAAGCGTCAGCCAGCAGCCTCAAGAACTTCGTCGTTGGCGTCGGCGGTTGATGTTCTTCATTCAAATTGCTCCGGCGGAAAGAGGAAGCTATCCTAGCGACTTGATGGGAGGAGAGGGTGAGGGAGTTGTAATGCTTTTTCAGGAGGCTGACGTGAAGGTTGTCGCGGCAGCGACGGCGATATTCCGAGAACGGCGTCACCGGTTCGATAATATAGTTGACAGGTGACGTGCGCTGCAAGATACTGTAACGCCCCAGATGGATTGGCGAAAATTTGAGAGCAGCCTGAACAGACCGCTAGACCAATGAACTAGCGCAGAAATGAAGAGAGGGCTTTGGTTGATCGGGCTCATGTTTGCAGAGGTCTTGATGTTGTGACGTGAAGGAGTTAGCCAGGTTGCGGCACTGCTCGAAAAGAGGGGTTAAGTCCGAGAGGGAGGTGCATCCTAAAATGTAGTTGTTGTAGGGGAGGATGGTTTCCATAACACAGGAAGGCTCGTGGCCGTATAGAAGAAAGAACGGTGAAAGACAGCTGGTTGCTTGAATTTGCAATATTATATGGCAATTAAGGAACGCTTGGACCTGATCCCTATTAGAGCTGTCAGAATGAACGGACATGGCGGTCATGTCCCCAAGGGTCTGGTAGAATCGTTCGGTGAGACCGTGGTTTTGACGGTGGTAAGGAGTAGACGTACAGAGATTTAAGTGCGTACGTTGTTGGGCTAGTCGGTCAATCATGGTAAATACAAGGGGGGGGGGGGGGGGTACTGCGCACAAAAAGACAAGGACAAGAAGATAACACAACAGGCGCAGACGTCTGTTGTGTTATCTTCTTGTCCTTGTCTTTTTGTGCGCAGTACCCCCCCCCCCCCCCCCCCTTGTACGTACAGTGAAATCTGAGGCATGCATCCAGGAGCTCGTGAACAGCTTCAGATAAGAAAGCACGAAAGCGTTCTCTGAGAAGTTCCCGAGGAGCGCCGTGTCTCAGGAAGAACTTATGGCGAATGGGGCATTGCAAGGAGCTTCTGCAGGCAGGGAAGCCGTCTCTGCGTAGCATTTGATGTGGTTCACGGAGAAAATAATCCGGCGATTGCCGGCGGTCGTGAATAGGTCTTTGCCCACGTGGTCGAAAGGGCGAGATGGGCACGCTAATGACTGTAACGGGCTGGTAGAGGGACGAGGATGCCACTTTCGCTGCTGACAAGCTTTGAAGGAAGTTTTGTATGCCGCAGTAATAGCACCGCTGGCGGAGTCGCTCATATGTTTTTACCAAACCAGCGCAAGCAATGCGAGGGCCGGCATGGTGATGTGGGCAGATCTCACACCGGGGATGTCGTGGAATTAAAAAAAGCCACTTCTTGCCGTCTGGACCATAGTTGCGGTGGCAGAGGCAAGCGTCCCTGATTGTAAAATTGGAAGCCTGGCGACGAGGCTCGAGAGAGGCAAATTGTAGAGGCAGCATGTAGGCGTCGTGGAAGGAAGAAACACTGGATCCTGGCGTTGTTCAAAGGGAATGTCCGTAATTGTGAGCGCTGCGCGTAGCGAGACAGTTAGTGGTGAAGAGAGCGTAGGAAAGGGCAGTGGCGAGAGTGAGAAGGCATTATCGCTTAAGTGCCTGCGGCGTGCCCTGGAAAGGACGCTTATGTCCCAATCTCGGAGACGAAGTGGCCATCGGCCGAGTCAGTGCGAAAAATGTTTGAGTGAGGCCAATAGGAGAGGGTATGGTGGTGATCAGTGACCACGTTGAAGGAGCGGCCTTATAAGTATTGACGGAATTTTCTTAAAGTCTGCACTATAGCAAGGCACTTCTTTTTCGTCACGGTGTAGTTAGACTAAGCTTTGGTAACTGTACGGCTGCAGTGCGCAACTACTTGTTCATTAAAGCCAATCTTGCGCTGAGGAAGGCTAGTACTAAGGGCGATTCCGCTGGCGTTGGTGGGCTCCTCAGTAGAGTTCAGAGATATTAGCGATGAAGGATAGGCGGTGAAGTTGAAAGACGTTAGAGCGTAGCATAGGCGTCGTCGCAGACAGAGTCCCAAGAATACAGGTCGGCGGAAACTTTAAGAAGCTTGGTAATTTCGCGATGCCATAGGCGAAATTGCTGGAAAAGCGGCGACAGTATAAATATCTACCCACAAAGCTGCTCAGCTGTTTTCTAAAATTGGTTTAGCGAACTAGGGAAGTGATCCACAGCTCGTAGTTTGTCACGATCCAGCAGAAGGGCGCCGTCTTTTGAGACAAGGTGCCCGAGCATCGCCAGCTTGCGGCTGCCAGAGCTATGTTTATTGAGGTGCGGTTATAAAACAGTAGTTACGAAGCCCAATATCTGGTTCAAGCGTTTCAGACGCCTCGGTAAACAGGCCTCAAACATGATATCATCTAATTATCGTGCACAAAAGTTGTTCTTGAGGTCGTGCGAGATGTTAACCATGAATTGCTCAAACGAGGCGGAAGCGTTGCAAAGGTCGACACCCATCACTGCGAACTCATAGAGCGCATAAGGTAGTCGGACACAGCTATCGGGACTTGCCATTAGCAGGAGCGCAGCTTCGTCTTCTTTGCATCGGCGCATGATCTTCGTTCCATAGAATTCACAATGAGCACGCATCCTGGCGTCCTGAAAGCTCTGGAGAAGCTGGAGAAGGAGAGATATGGTGACGTCAGTAAAGAAGTGATGAGTGACTTGAGGAAACTAGTAAGCACACAGTCCATCAAACAGGGGCTAGACGGAAAGTAGCGAAATTGAATCTGACGCTGTATAAAAATTAATTCACTTCAGTATTGTATGACGACATTAGTTTCGAAGCACTCAACGGTAAATTACAAGGTATAATGGTTCAATGCCCAGCATAACTACGAGAAGGGTGTGTAGACAGGATGATGGCAAGCTCGGTTTGAAGACGAACTGTTTAAGAAACTCTGATGCATGAAAGCCGCTAACCCTATCGACAGCGTAAAACTGGAAGAGCTATCAAATTTAATCAATAAACGTAAGGTAACCGCCATAGGAAACTATACTGAGGTGACAATCGAGCATGTGCAAAAGCGTAAATACGGTCAAGAAAAAACTAGGCATACACCCGAAAAAACAACGAGGGCAACAATAAAGGGAGGGGGGGCGTAGAAAAACTTCACTGCCTACATGTACCATTACAGGAAACTAAGAAGCCTCAGCAACTGTTGCAAAGATAGAAATCAGGCGCTGATGAATTGGTAATTAGAGAGGTGTTGAAGGATGGTGGAAAGATCGTCATTGAAAATCCGCCCAATAATAAATCACGATACCTCATTACTTAGACTCTACAGGGTTCTGGCAGACTACTACCACGGTCTTAATCTATTAAAAATGGAGTGTCAAGAACATGAAAATTCCTTAGCGGTCATCTTGTTAGCAGCAGTTTTCAAATTATCTCGGAAGGAAATCGGGAATATAATTCGAAAAACCTTATACTGCAATCAACCAAAGCATCAGGCTGTCTTTTGTAAAAGCTTCCTTGTAAAAAAAAACACATTAACACTGCCAACCAGGTGATAGAGATAAGCGTGGAATATTACCATCCTTTCTAAAAGCCTTCGTAGATAACGAGAAAGCATTTGACTCAATCAAAATCACAACATTCATGCCAGTATTGCGGAAATCGGAGGAAATAACAATGCTGCAGTGTAGCGTGCTAGGGTTATTTGTGCTTCTAATATATTTCACCGACACTGTCAATTTGATAGCTGACTCATTTCAAATCAGACTCTTTGCTGACGACTGCCTTTAGATGCATCAAATTAAGAGCCATAATAAATAAATAATTATAAACTCGAGCGTTCATAACACTCCTGACTGGTGTAGTGGGTTGTATACTATATTCAACCCATAGAGGAGAACCTACATGAAACTAGCAAGCACTTTAATTACTCATTCGTTTCAGTACAGTCTTCCGTCACATCCTCTAGCTGAAGCCAGAGAATACAAATTTCTTCAAATTATTATTATATTATATTAACTGAAACAAGTTTTTAACGTATGTTCATCTTGCTTTCAAATGCCTTCTATCATAATACATAAACACAAGCAAGCTTTGCCTATGTAAAGCTCTTAGCATTATCAGCAATAATAAAATTCAAATTAGAATGTGCGGGAAAAGTTTGTGATTCCTGCACAAGCATTAAACATTAACTGACTTTAAATCACCAAAAGATAGCTGCTTGAGATATGCTTCTCAATGTCGCACCATAGACTCACAAATCTTTTCAATGTCGCACCATAGACTCACAAATTGATGTTATCAAGCAACACAACTTCTAGCATTCAAAATACCACGAAATATTCACTCAAACTTCTGTTCTTGCTAAAGCATTAATAATTGTTAATGAAGCCCTCTCCTTAGCTGAGTCTCGTTATTGCCCGTCTGTCAGGGCATCGCCACAAACAACTAACTGCTTACGACTGTTGAAAAAACGCTTTAAATATTCGCATTTTTCTTGTAGAACAGCACAACAGAACCGACTGCCGCCTCAGTTAGCAAGAAAGCTTAACTGGATAGAGTTAACTGAATCTTGGCTACCAGAGACTAGACTGCTATGACCTAGCCACTCTTGGGGATAGTTAGCGATGATTGTTAATAGAGAATACTATAGTAATATGCGTTTCGCTGATGACACTGCCTTGCCATGTCACCCAGGGAGTGTAATGCAAAACCAGATTTTTGGCCCAGACAAAGATTTTAACCATGGGTATAAAGGTTATCATGCGGGAATTTAGGCTCCTATTCAGCAGTCTCGGAAGGCAACTGCAGCTCACGATGGGCATCGGAAAATATATCCACTTAGGCTACGTTGGACCTTATATCCTGACCACGAGAGTGAAAGAACTAGAAGAACAGGGATGCGGTCTAGGGCATTTCACAGGTACTAATACATTATGAGCTTCTCTTTAGCAGTATCGCTAAAGAGAGAACTTTATAAAAGAAGTGGCTCTTATTGGTAGCCATATTCGAAGAATAAACATGGAGGGTAATGGAAAGGGTTGCTTGTCGTGAAGCGCTGATCATAGAGGCAAGAAAACTAGGTCTATACGAGAAATACTTAATACTTACAATAGCGTGAAAGAGAAGACACAAAACATCAGACACTAGGAACGCCTGTATTGCCTGCTTCATTTTTTTTTCAATTCTTTGTGTGCTCTTAAGTAGGAACATTAACAAACAAGCTCAGGTCGCTATACTTGGAAAAACACGCTGTAGGTGCCGGGCAGCATGCCTAACGTGCTGTTTTGGTATTTCCCTATAGTATTATTCTGAACTAAAATTTTGAACAGTTTAGGCACCTGAGGCTTCAAATATGCGAAGGAAAGTACTGAACCCCAACTGGAGTGCTCTTCTTAGTAACGTGCATATCTTCGCAGAGATGTTTTTTTTATTTTACATGTTTAGTTGTATATCTTTGAGCGTGAGTCATTCCTAGGATGTTTGCAGCGTTCTTCTGCTTTCGAGAAAGTTATGATGTCGTGTGTGATCAGTGTGAGATAAGGCCGCCTGCTGCTCCAAAGCTTTAAATCAGTGGGCCTTCTTCTTAAGTGGCACACATTGCTTTACACATATGGTTTTCTTCTCCTGTGACTTAATCTGACAAAGTTTTGCATTCCTTTCTTTATCAGGCTTTAGACACGGAAGAAAAAATTTGGGCTGTTTTTCGAAGTTACCTGCTGAGCGGACCAAATGGAGAACACATTTGCGTTTACGCTAAAAAACTAGAGCTCAAAGAAGATAATTACAAGTTTGAGCAAGGTTTTAAAAAGGGGTCTAAATGGTGAGTGTTCTTATGAATTTAACCCAGAGTAAAGCTTGGTGTATACACTATCATGAAACACTTTTTTATTTGAGAACACGGCGATATTCGCCTGTGTGCTTCGTAGGGAAATGAGGTCTTTGAATTTTTTCGTAGATTCATGTAAAGCATGAGAAATTTAGAATAATTTTGCACTAGAAAGCTACATGTACCGCATCTTGAGATGGCTGACAACTCCGGGCACCGTAAAAATTTGGCCAGTTTTTCAAGGGGTCGCTACTGGCTGACAACAGTACTCATGAGCAAGGTCTTTAAAGGGGTCTTCAATTAAACAATATGAAACCATATTTTAAAGGGCAGCTTTTAAAAGGCACCGAGCGCAGCGGATGATAATATATGGAGAAAGCGAAGAGACCGCGAGGAGTAAAGCATAGGAGGAGTGTACGGCCGTAGCGTGAAGCGGGGCAGGTTTTGAGGCGCGTGCGCTCCTGTCTAGAACGGCCGCGCGTGAAGGCAGGTTGGACGGCTACGACTCACGACACGTGAGTAGCGCGCACCGTCAGGCCTCTTCGATTTGGCTGTACTCGCTGCACTAGTTCTGTGGAGTTCCGCAGCGGTGCCGCGAGCGTGCAGCGTCAGTTAAATTGCAGCTTGCCACTGGCTTCTTCCAAAACGAATAGCCGAGTGCAGGCCAAGTGTCCTGCTAGCCTGCAAAAAACAGCCAGCTGTTTGCTGTCGGCGTCACGGCCGCCAGCATATCGAACCATGTCAAGAATTTTCAAGCAGCATATCCCTTAAGATGGCCAAGAGCCAGCCCCACGATATCGTCGTTTTACTTAAAAAAAAGTCCTTGCGTGTACATGCACAGATGTTTTACTAATATGGGCAGACAAATGCTGCTCATGGCACTCGATTTGGCCCTTTAGGTTTACAATTATGGAGTCATGAAGTTACCCACCTCCTCTCTTCAAGAGGGAGCAGTCATCATTT
Source organism: Amblyomma americanum (assembly GCA_030143305.2). Taxonomy (NCBI): domain Eukaryota; kingdom Metazoa; phylum Arthropoda; class Arachnida; order Ixodida; family Ixodidae; genus Amblyomma; species Amblyomma americanum. The sequence goes on along the minus strand of JARKHS020026420.1, from coordinate 192,375 downwards.
CATTTAAACTACGGTTAGATCTTTTCTGAACTACACATGGGGGCCGACGTATTGCTGCACTGCAGCTGCACTTCCAATTCCGAGAGCGCAAGACAGCCAAGAACTAGTGCTGCACAAATTTGGCACTCTTGCAGAACGAAGAACGAAGTGCAGCGGGCGCGCGCTGCACTGGCAAAACTAAGGCTAAAGTGCTGGACTCCAACTGGTGCAGAAAGTGCAGCCAAATCGAAGAAACATCTGATCGGGAATGACGACCACTGTAAGGTTTTCGCCGCTCCTCAGAGATGGCATCAGAGAAGTGCAAAGCGTTAACGCATTGGCTTTTTGCCTGAGACAAGGCTCATCGTCGGCGGAACGCATCTGCGCTGCCCTAGTAGAAACCCAGACCCACCTCCATTCGTCATTGCGTCTTGCGTATGGGCTCCCCTACGGCTCAAATGCCGCAGCAGCTTAGCTCATAAATCGTACTACTGAGAAGTGATATCGTAAGGTAAATTTTTTTTTGCCCACAAAAGGGAGAGTTGCCGCCAAGGTGCACATACGACCGCAATGTTGCACAACGCATGTCAAATATTTTTATACAATTTTTTATAAATCAGTGAAAGCTCGCTGTGAACTTCATGCATTACGATGCTCCAAACAAAAGCAGTTGAGCTCCAAACCAAGTTCGCGTCACAAAACAATAAATAAACCATTAATAACCAAAGCCGCCATAGAGAAAAATTCAGCGAAGCTTAGTGTGCACTCTCACCTCCTTACGTAGAGATATTCCAGCGACAATTCTAATACGTAAATTTTCAGTCATCATGTCAGAAAAGATGTCATACTCAAAAGAAGGAATACAACCAAATTTTTTCGGGAAAGAAATTTTGGGATGTGCCAACTGCCAAATTTCGAGCAGGGTCAACCGCGAGATTTCGAGAGTGGGCAATGTACTGAATTTTAGGCTCGGCAAGCAGCGAAACTTTTGGGGTGGGATAAGTGGTAAGTTTTGAGGGCGGACTAAGTGCAAAAGTTTTGGGATCTAATAATGCCACGTTTTCGAGGTGGATGACCTACCAATATGTAGGGGTGAGCCAAGTGCCAACTTTTCCAAGTGAAATAAAATTGCAACTTTTTTAGCTAGGCCAAACTTTGTCGGTCGTTTGCAATTTCTAAACTGACGATGCTCTGCCAACTGCCAAATTTCCCTCGTTAAGCTAATTCGCAGATGAGGGAAGAGATACTACAGGCTCTTTTGACAAACATATGAAGGAAGCCAATATTTTCACGTTGGTTTTGGAGTCTGTTGAGCAGAAGAACCCGCGAGGTAGCTAGGTATATGCCTATCTTGATAGAAATTAATTCACGAATATATTGTGCTGCAGGCAACAAGAAACTCTACATGGAACGCTTTCCCAGAAGGACGGTGATGCAGTACTGACCGTCAGGAATACCCCAGGTAAGTGGAAAAAAATTGTGCCCTTCCTTTACATCGGTCGCTCCTAAAGTGAGGTTCTCCCGTGTCCGTGTTGAGTGCAAGTCGAGAGCCCAGAGCGCGCCCAGTTTTGTTACCATGCAGCGCAAATAGCCACTGTGTCGTTCTAACTCAGCAGTTATCCAGTGGAGCGTGGGCTCGATCAATCTTTGAAAATATCTAAAATTCCAGTGATAAATTCATCGCTCATTTGCAAGGAAGGCGCGGCCTTTAGCACGCCTGCGCTGTACCATCCGTAGCAGTTATAATAAAGTCGATATTGCGGCGGTGTGGTACATTAGCCTCATTGCTGAAGGGAGATTAATAGAGCCAGTTAGGAAAGTCACGCTCTTAACATTGCATCTATGCGGGAGAACAGAGTCAAAATTGTGACCCTGTCGAACTGAGCATGAAACCTCCCGGGGTAGTACCGGTGCATGTGCTATCCGACAAGATACTGCATTCCTTGCAAACCACATTTCTTACACTGTGAAGCACCTGCTTTAACTATCCTCAAAAACAAAGAAAATCAGCGCATACTCCTAAGTGTCCAATCAAATGAAGCAATTGAAAATGCATAAAATGCACCCCTAGCACTTACCTCCACATTGCGTATTCGCTATTATTTTTGTTTTGTTTAAGTATGAAGCGTTTAGCTGATGCCATCACAAGCACTTCCAAGTTTAAAATCTAAGGAAACGTTAACCTGCAGTGAATATGTCACCTGAAGTAAGGTGCACTGCTTGTGCTATAGCTCTGGGAGTGCTGCTGTGGCCCCTGTCTTCAATGACTGGCTAAAAATGAGTACAGTTCTCAGTTCAAAGATCTCCGGTTCTAGAACGTCAAAGATATTTTTTCTGAATTTGTCTTACGTGGTAAACGATTTAAAGGTGCTTACTTCGGTATATATGGGCTCCTTATGTACCTCATGCGGCCAACATGGGTCTGTAGAATAACTACAGTGCTATTTTCTCACAGAAGTAGTCATTCACGGTCGCGTCGTTGGCAGAGCTCTTTCTATGTTGAGATTCCAATGACCACTCTCAGATGTCTCGAAATCTCGACAGAAGAAAGCGAGGCATTGCCGGTGGGCTAAAAAATTGAGTAGATTTATTTTACATTCGGAAGCCGGAATACTGAACCGTGGATTAGAGAGGAACAGAAAAAGTTTTGCTAGCTAAATAGTAAAAACATTGAACTGAATAAGAAACGTAACGCCAAGATAAATCGATGTATATCTGTCATCGCCTACTGTAGTCTACTCGAGCTGCCAGCACCTGACCATAAAAAATGACAGCGGTTTAAGTCAGTCACACCGATGGTTGAGGGATAGCTTTGTTTCTTCATTTACTATGATTTTGATGTTTCGTATCTCTTGGTTTGCGGGTGCTATATGTACTCAGATTAAGTAATAAGCTAGAAAATTGAGTTAATTAGCAAAGATCAAATTGTGAGGTAACAATCGAGTTTGCCCATCAAATGAGCCTCAATATTGATTTTGTCCAAGTGCTAGGTGAAATTTTTTGATAGTGCAACTGGGCCTAGTTAGCTTACTGCCATGGTCAAGTCCGGCGCACTCTTCATATTCCTTTCAGTCTGAACAATAATTGCTTTGAAAAGGGGTTTAATAGCTCTGAGAGAACCAGGCACTGAACGGTGTTCTTCTGGCCGCCGGCGGTTGTTCTAAGGGCTAGAAAGCAGCGTGCGCTCAGCGATAGCACTGCCGCTACCACGTTGGCACATTTCGTCGTTACAATGGCCCCCATGGATGAAAGGAGCGATCCTGGCGACTCAAAGCGTAGTGCAGATCCCAGGGTCATGGTAAGGCTTCAGACGACTCCTGTGCACTGTTTCACGGCCACGACGGCGAAGGTCAGAAAAGGGTGTCAATGGTTCGACGACATAGTTCACAGGGGAAGGTTGAGACAGAACACGGTAGGGTCCGTGATATTTGGGGGGGGGGGGGAATTTGGACAACAGCCAGCAGGGATCCAGAGCCAAACAAGTGAGCCAGTGGGAAGGGGTACGTGGGTGTGACCACTAGAATCTCGGCGCTCTTTTTGTCGAATCTGATTATCGGACGTGACTAAAGGGGCGAGCTGGCGGCATTCCCCGGTATATTGGGCGATTTATGAAGCGGGCGCGCAGTTGGATGCATCAGGATTTTAGGAAAGAATTGTGTCAAGCATACTTGTAGGTTCGCGTCCGTAAAGAAGAAAGAACGAAGAATATCTGGTGGTAGACTTGATGGTGATACTATATGCGTAAGTGAAGAACGGAAGGACCGGGTCACAGTTAGAATGATCTGGACGAATATAGTACATGGTGAGCATGTCACCGAGTGTCCGGCTAAACCGTTCGGTGAGGCCGCTTGTCTGAGGATGCTATGCTGTGCAGGTTTTGTGAGCGACGCGGCATTCTGCGAGGAGCGCCTCAACAACCTCTGATAAAAAGACACGGCCGCGGTCGCTCAGAAGCTCGCGAGGGGCGCCATGGCGGAGAAAAAAAGGCACATCTCGCGCTGTATCCGCCGTTTCTACAAAACGCGTGAGATGGTTTGTGGAGGCTATTTACTCAATGGCTACCCGAAGGGAAGAGGGCAGGGGCCTGTAAAGGTTGATGCCGACGCGATCAAAGGGACGGGCAGGGCAAGGTATTGGCTGCGACGTCGTCGCATTACACTGTCTACTTACCCCTCTCTTTTGAATAACCCTGCTACTTCGGCTGTTCTGATTCAAATGGTTCATCTCATCAGCAACACAATTCCTTCACATTCCCGATGAGTTCCTTCGTCACTCTCATTTCTCCTGCATAAGCCCTGTACCGAGAAGTGCTCTGTGTTCCTTTGCTGGACAAGGATGCATATCTCTGTGGCCTGACACTGTGTTTGGACCAACTGTGCCTGTGACTTTATCTGTGCTGACATTATTTGTGACATTATCTGTGCTTCTGACTGTCTGTGTCTGGACTAGCTGTGCCTGTGAATTTATCTGTGCTGACATTATCTGTGACATTATCTGTGGTTCTGTCTGTGCTGTGTCTTTGGGGTTTTATGTTTTTGTTGTTTCTATTTTCCTTCTTTTCTCTTTAAATTAAGTTTTTTTCGGCATTAAGGTCCTTTTCATTTTTTAGTCGCTTTAAGCCTGGTGAAGCGTTGCTGGTCCGGTCTCCCTCTCTCTTTCATTTATGTTTATTTTTGTATTTTTCACGAGAGGACCAATAAAAGGGTAAATGGCCAGAAGTGCACTGCTGTGGGGACTTGCGGCGTTTGCAGTCAAGGCATGAGTGAATGTACGTGCGTAAAAAGCTTTACATTCCACACCAATGTAACCGGTGCCGAAGCCGAGTGTAGGTTTTCAAAACATCAGCATGAGCAGTCGGGGGGTCGGCATAGAACGATGCGCAGACTTCTCCTCGCAGGCGGCGAGAATTTGCGAGGAGCTATTTTCGACCGTTTGGCAGGTAATTAGGACGATAGAAGACACCGTCATGCAGAGTGAAGTGGCGGGCTTCACGCTGAAGGGAGCGAGAGGAAGCCGCCGTAGGGCGCCCAGACAGAAGGTGAAAGAGATATCTAATCCAGGGGTCCTTACACTGTTCCACAAGCATGTTGGGTGGACGCAACCAGGACAGCAGGGAGTCAATGCTGGAGATAGTCGCAACGTCGTAAGGAAGCGGAGACCGGGAGAGGGCGTCAGCGTCAGAGTGCTTGCGGCCAGAGCGGTAGACGACTCTAATGTCGTACTCCCGAAAGAGCAAAGTCCAACGGCCAAGCAAGGTGACACGATGGATCCTTGAACGACGACAGCGAGCACAAAGCGTGATGATCGGTGACTACATAGAATGGGTGACCGTAGAGGTAGGGTCGAAATTTGGTTATCGCCCACAGAATGGCCAAGCCTTCTTCATCTGTGACGGAGTAATTAATCTCGGCCTTGGACACCGTGCGGCTTACATAGGCGACAAGGTATTACTGAAATCCACATATTTGCTTGGTGAGCACAGTACCAATGCCCACGCTGCTAGCATCCGTGTGTACCTCTGTCGCGGCGTTATGGTCGTAATGACGAAGGGTGGAGGTGAAGTAAGGAGCCGACGTAAGCGAACAAAAGCTTCATCGCACTAAGAGGACTATGAAGTCAAAAAGCTCTGGGCTTGAAGCCGCGTCAACGGCGCAACGATGGTAGCGAAGTTTCGTATGAAGCGCCGAAAGTATAAACTGAGGCCAATGAAACTCCGCAGTTTTTTATGAGTAGACGGCTTTGGAAAGTAGGTAACCGCGCGAAGCTTTGCTGGATTCAAAGGGGTGCACGCTTTCGATACGACATGACCGAGTTTTGTCAGTTTGCAAGCTCCGAAGTGGCATTTCTTGAAATTTAATTGCAGGCCCGCGGTGATGAGGCAAGTCAACACTTGGCTTTGGCGCGTCATATGTGTGGAGAAGTCTGCCGAGAAAATGACGATGTCGTCGAGGTAGCAAAGAGACGTCTTCCAGCGAAAGCTACGCAAAATGTTATCCATCTTGCGTTCGAATATTTCGGGGCATTGCAAAGGCCAAATGGCACGATGCTAAATTCGCATAACCCGTCGGGCGTAAAGAAAGCAGTTTTTTTCACGGCCGGATTCAGCCACAGGGATTTGCCAATATCCAGGACGCAGATCCATTGACGAAAAGAATTCCGCACCTTGCCGGCAGTCGAGGGCGTCATCTATACGCGGCAGAGGATAGACATATTTCCGATTTATTGTGTTCATACGGCGGTAATCCACACAAAATCTTAATGAGCCATATTTCTTCCGAATCCAGCACGGGGATGACCAAGGGCTGTGCGACGGCTTCATAATCCCGCGCTCGAGCATGTCGTCTATTTGCTCGGTGATGACTCGACGTTCTGTTGCTGACACACGATATTGGCGCTGTCGCAGATGTGGATGGCAGCCAGTATCGATGGTATGGTGTACATCTGAACAACGTCCGAGGGGGACTGGCACGCGTCAAACGGTGACCGAAATTTGTGCAACAGGTGGAACAGCTGGTCACAGTACGTAGAACTGAGACCTTGGTATGTGGCGCTATACAGGATGTCTGACGGCGGTTGGGGTGACAGGGGAACAGGAGTAAGAGAGTGCAGCAATGGAGCAAGAAGAGTCTCGCGTTCGTCGACGACTTGCAGGAGTTCAGCCGGTTCGACGCACCCAAGGCATTCACCATGGATCAGGGTCACTAGAGATGGCAGGGGGTTGCTGACTAGCATGGCTGCCATTACGGAGGTCACCGTGAGGACAGCGAAGGGAAGCTTCATATTTTTGCGGCGAAGGACTAACTCAGAGGGAGTAAAGAGTACAGGTACGGCGAGTTGGTCGTGTAGTGAGGCGCACGAGAGAAACAAGGACGGAGGAGTTTGCAGAGAGCTCGACTTCGTGAGGCAGATGTACTATGGCCGGATACTCAGGAAACGGTTCGGCCGGAGAGGCGTTGGGCAGGGCAGAGAAGGTAACCGGCGCGGGCGCAATCGACGACGTCCCGGTGGTAAGAGGTGAGGATCAGCAATATAATTATGTACAAGACGTCTTGAATAACGACTCGTGCTGTGGGTGTTGCGACTGGCTCGATCTGTTTAGCGGTAGCAGTGCAAAGAGAGACTCCAGAAAACGGCGTGGTAACTTTTGCCAGTTTTCGGCAAAATTTCGAGTCCATAATTGAGACAGCAGCCCCGGTGTCCACGAGAGCACACCTTACAACACCTTCAACAAAAACATCAATAACGTTTGTTGGTGAGATCAGAGGCCTTGGAGAATTCCAGTGGGCGCAGCTCTTGCTTCGGGAACTGCGCTCATTACTTTTCCGCAGCGGAAGGGCCGGTGCGACGGCGCATAGGGGATATGGATTGGCGCCGCGGAGAAGAGGAGCAGCCGAGAGGTGGCAGCCTGGCGGTCAGTGGAGAAGGCCGGAGGGAAGGGGTCCGCTTGTACGTGGTGTGGCTGCGTGTAAGACCCATACGCAGATGGCGACAGGACGTCAGCAGGCGACGAAGGATGACTGCGGCAGTGGCGGGGGACATGGCCAGAAAAGGCGCAGGCGAAGCAAATGGGCCTGTTGTCGCGAGTACGCCACGGACGACCGTAGTGAGGGACTGCCGGCGCGAAGCGAGGCGATGGTTGTGCCACCCGAGCCCGATACGAGAAAACAGGCAGGGGCGTCGAAGGCAGCGGCGCTTGAGTGGCGTCTTGAAAAGGGTCCAAGGTATGGGATGGTGGTCTGGCCAGGACGGCGGCGTACGTAAGAAGGGCAGCCACAAGTTGCTGAGGCAGGCGTGGCAGGGCCTCCGCGACCTGGGCTCGGATCGTGTGCTGAAGGGTGGGAGTCACCGCTGGTGGCGGTTACGAACTTCAGGAATGAGCGCTATTTGACGTGCGATCTCTTCTCTGATGAACTGCTGAATGTCGGGCCTGAGCTGCAGCCCTCTTGCGATCACGGCATCAGCGGACAGGATCTAGGCATGCTGTACGGTGCGGCGAGCGAGGGCGCGTCGCTTGCGGAACTACTCGTAACTCTGGCACAAGCTGATAACGCAGACCACGGTGTCGGGCTGCTTGACCAGAAGCATTTGGAACTAATCTTCATCAATACCCTTCATATCATTTTTATGTTATCAGCCTCGAACATATCACTGTTGACGCGCTTGCAAATATCCACCACGTGCTCAATATACCTAGTGAATGTCTCGCCGGACTTCTGAGCCCGCTCTCGTAAGCGTTGTTCGGCGCGGAGATTGCGCACGCCAGGACGGCCAAATACCTTGTTGAAGCTTGTCTTGAATGTGGACCATGTGGTGACATCCGCTTCCTAGTTGCGGAACCAGAGATTTGCGAAATCAGCCAGGTAAAACATGATGTTAAGTTTCATGGCGTCATCCCAGTGGTTGTGCGTGTTGACCTGCTCGCCTGAAGCCAGCCGGTCCTCGTCGTCAGAGTCGCCGAGCCCACTGAACACAGCCGGGTCCCGTTGTCGAGACGTGCCGGAGCAGACAAGTGGAGCAAGCGGCGTCTAGGGAGCCAAGGGGGCGTTATTCGGTATTTCGAATTTTACAGTGCCGCTGCGCAGCTCCAGGACAGGAAAGTAGATGTGAATTAAGAAAGGGAGAAAGAGGAGCAGTAGTGGAGTGCTGCGGAATAATTTCGACCACCTGGGTATCTTGAACCTGCACTGACATCGCACAGCACACGGGCGCATTTGCGTATCGCCTCGATAGAAACGCGGCCACCGCGGCTTGGATAGATCCCGGCAACCTTGGCTCAGAAGCCGAGCGCCCGAATTACTGAGGGTACTTTAGCTATACACATCACTATTTATGGTCTATTGATCACGTAATGCGAGAGCTTGGTGATATCACTTAAGAATTTCAAGCCATGAACGCCAACGGACGGTGGCTTATGTGATATAAGAATATATAAGGCTATCGCCTGAATAATATTATATTGGTAAGAAAAAGCTGGATAGTGTCACCCGCAAATTTTTCTGCGCATATGCAGTGAGAATAATACTTTTTTTGTAGATTGGCTGCGATTGGGCTATCGTTTACTTCTAAAATTAAATTCCCATTACGTAGGGGCTGGCCCGTACTGACACCAACCTGTTTATTACCATAGCCGCGTATTCCGTTCTTGAGCACCAAGAGTTTTAAACTGCCGGGCTTAATGCAGCATTGTTGTTTTGCTTGTTTTAGTACAAAACAATCTGGTATAAAATGCACAGTGCGTGCTTCTTTCTTAACAACCAAGCGATAGTTATGGCCCATAGAAGAAAATATTGTAAACAATGTTTCAATTCTCTTTCGTCTTACGCAGGTGTAGGACAAGGTATTAACTACACGTTGCAATACTGGGAGGAGGAGCAGCATTGCGGTATTCTCACATTTAAAAACCAAGAAAACGGTAAGTGCATAATTAAAATCAGTAATTATTATATGAAGAAGCCGTACTATCTGCCTAGTGCTAAATTTTTTTTACATTGCTGAATTTTTATAACTTCCACAGTCCTCCATACAATTCTAACAAGGTAGGGTGCTAAGCCGGGAGACATGATCTCGCCAATGCTATTCGCCGGTTGTTTATAGGGCCTATTCGGAAGATTTGGTGATAAGCATTAATGAGGAATGCCTTAGCAATCTGTGATTTGCTGATGGCATTGGCTTGCTTAGTCTGTCAGGATTGGAACTGCAAAGCAATTATCAATGAGTTCGACAGGGAGAGCACAACGATGGGTCTAAAATTTTATGCAGAAAACAAAGGTAATGTACAATACTCTCGGAAGAGAACAGCTGTTTTGAATTGGTAGAGAATACGGAATAAGTGGTAAGGGTATATCTACTTAAAGCAGGTACTGACCGAAGATGCGAACACGACACCGAAATAACTAGAAGAATGAGAATAGGCTGCAGCGCATTAGGCAGGTGCTTTCAGGTCATTAATTGCAGTTTCATTTCATTTCATTTATTCTACCCTCAAGGCCCGAGGGCATTGAAGAGGGGAGTGGTTGTATACAGCGGTGTAGTACAAGGCGTTTTATTTCTAATTATACAATGATAGCTAAGGCGGAACAAAAACGCTGATGGTCGATGATGGAGGCTGTACTTCCGGGAAGGTGGTTCCAGTCCATTGCTGTTCGTGGAAGGAAAGACTCAGCTGCGCATTTTGTTTTAAAGAAAGTAATGCCGATTTTATGCGCATGATCAATTCGTGATGAAACATATGATGGAGGAAGTATAAGATCGCGGTGCAGTCTGGGGTTATGATACATCATTTTATGCATTAGGCAAAGGCGAGCGTGCTTTCGACGGCTAGCAAGAGATGGTAACTGTAATGTATTCTTCATAGAGGTTACGCTAGCGGTACGGTTAGAGTTCTGAAGGATAAAACGTGCCGAGTTATTCTGAATTAATTCGAGGGAACTGATCAAGTTTTCCGTGAAGGGATCCCAAATGGACGCAGCATATTCCAACTTACTACGAACGACAGATTTATAGAGAAGTTTCAAGGAAGTGGGGGCAGAGAGAAAGTTACGGCGAAGGTAGCCGAGGGCACGGTTGGCGTTGTCAATCATTGAATTGATGTGAAAAGACCAAGTTAGATCACTTGCTATGTGAACGCCTAAATAGCGGTATGAAGACACTTGTTCTAGTTCGATGTTATCTAGATGATAAGAGGTGGGGTGTATAGAAATGCGTGACACACGTAGTACTTTACATTTGGTTTTGTTTAGTTCCATTGACCACGTATTACACCACTCAAGAATTCCATAATTTGTCTTTTTGCAAAGAAGAGAGTCGTTACGGTCGTTAATTTCACGAAATATTACACAGTCATCTGCAAATAAATGAATGTGGGAGGTAACGGAAATAGGAAGGTCATTAATATATATCAGGAACAAAAGAGGCCCAAGGACAGACCCCTGTGGGACCCCAGAATGCACAGAAGTGAATGGAGAACAAATGTTATTAGCCATTACAAACTGTGTTCTATTACAAAGGAAATATTCTAACCATGCTAAAACATTTGGGAGAAGATTTAGCTTGCTAAGTTTAAAAAGAAGTAGTTTGTGACTAACCTTCTCGAAAGCCTCGGAAAAGTCTAGAAAGATACAGTCCGCGCATGAACGACGATCCAGAATAGCGTGAAGTTCGTGCGTGAAGGTAAGTAACTGCGTCTCGCACGAGAATGATTTGCGAAAGCCGTGGTGAGCGTCAGTGAAAAAGGAGTTAGATTCGAGAAAGGTAACTAAGTTAGTGTATAGGATGTGCTCAAAAATTTTGCATGGTATGCTGGTTAGTGATATTGGGCGGTAATTAAGAGGGGAATTAGTACTACCAGACTTGTGCAACGGAACCACCTTCCCGATCGTCCAGTCCGCTGGAAGCACTGACGTCTCAAGTGACTGCTGGAAAATTTTTTGGAAAGGATGATTGAGGAATAAAGTTACCGGTATCCCTGAAGATAAAAGATTATAATAGCTGTATTTTACCGATATTCACTGTGGGGGCAAGACGTGGAGGGTAACGAAAAGGGTTGAACCTAAATTGAGGACCACGAAGCGTGGTTTCGAAAGGAATATGTTTGTAACGCTAACATGCAGAAAGAGGGCACAGTGCGCCAGGGGACAAATGCGGGTTAATGGCATCCTAGTAGAAACCAAAGAAACCAAGAAGAGCTGGGCTTGGGCAGGGCATGTAATGGGAAGTCAAGATAATCGATGGTCCTTAAGGGTAACGGGGTGGATTCCAAGAGAAAGTAAGCGTGGCAGGAGGTGGCAGAAGATTACGTGGACGGAGAGACTCAGAAGTTTATGAATATAAGGAGGCCGCAGCTTTCACAGGATGGGGTTAGATATATGGGAGAGGACCTTGCTCTGCAGAGAGGCTTTGATCACGCAGGTTGCCCACTGATGGTGGGAAGGAGCTTTCAACCTTGTGGCAGGATTTTGAATTGCAGTAAACCTTTAAGATATTGATGTAAAGTTCATGCCCTTTTCACCTTTTTATATTTTTTCTTAATTTTAAATTTCTGTAGTTACCTGAAGAAGGCTATCGTCAGGGTGAAAACGAGGGAGTCGGCATACTTACGCGCTACCGATGCGAGTCCTGACTAATACGTTGTCCATGAGAACAGCGCTTGCGAAATTCGCAGCTCAACAGAGGGGTGCTGTCATTCTCGGTGTCGTGGTCGTCAAGGTATCGACGCAGCTGTCGAGTTTCGAAGGTGCCGCATACCACTAGAAAGCCCCTGGTTTGAGCAGGGGCTTGTTGGTCTCCTCGCGATAGTTCCTTCGGGTTTCTGGGTTGTGCTTTGGGTGTGAGGGGTGGGAGGCATACCCGTGTAAGGCCTGAGCAGTATGTGGTGTGTGCCAGTGCGTTCCGTCGACCAATGCACTGTAAGGCTAGTGGCAACAGCGAATAGAGCAGTCTGGGAGAGGATGAATGAAGCATCTAGATGGCTGATAGGGAATGTAAAGTGGAGCACTTGCCACTAGGCACGGTGGAGTGTCGTGGGTAATGCGCGCCGACAGGCAATCTTCAGGATAGCGGCGAGGCAAAAAGTGGGAGCACCGATAATGCGCGTAACTGACTGAAAAAAGTCGAACTTGCGAACACGTAACCCAATACTTAAACAGTGTATTAGACAACACAGAGCAAACGTTGCAATTTTCTTATGAGAGGCAGGGCTCCGGTCTCAGTTTTTCAGTGGTGACAGATTCGCAATACATATTTTCCTGGGAGGAAAGCCCTGGCATATGAGTGTGCCATAAGTCAAAACTATCTGAGTTACCCGCCGGCGAAAAAAAAAATTGATCGGTTTGATCTGGAGATAAGGTACTGCAGAAAATAAGCTGAGTGCTACAGAATGTAATAGTTGTGCTACCACATGCTGTGACTAGAATAGCCTTGTAGCGCCATCTCTTGTGTAGACATCGGAACAATGTCGACATGTTGGAAACACCCAAGCCGGAACATTCTGAGGCACTCTCGCAGAGTAATCGCGTTGTAAGTAGTTCGCTGGCACCTGCCGCATCTAAGCCCGTCTTCAGGAAATGCGGAGACGCACTTCCGCATATTCTTTTGGTGAGCCCGTTGTACGCAGCCCGCCATCACACCATCTCAACTGCCAAACTGTTCCTGCCGGGGCTATCCGCTACTTGCCGATCGCTCTTGATCTGCACAACAGGAGTTCTGCTCTGGTCTTCCATGGCTGCTGGACTAGGACTTTGACACATACTTTACTTACATATACATGTGGATTGTTCTTTGTGCTTAGTGATTCTGTTGCATTTTTCTTGCTCTTAGCATTTCAGTTTTGCTTTGATTAATTTGTCTCCTTGAAGTCGGCTCTGGAGATGGGTGCCTTGAAGAACCAACTATAGCGCAAGAATCTAAACAAAAACTATGTGACGGGTGCGCGTATGGTAGAATGTTCTAAGGCAATCTGACAGAGTTTGTGTTGTTGGCTGGCCGCCACACCTGAAGACGCTTGCTATAAGCGCGGAGACGCACTGCACCACAAGAACTACCACAGTTAGGGAGAACGAACTGCTGCAGATAATGTGTTTGCTGCGCTAGTGCCTACCTCGCCCCTCAGAAGAGAAACAACTAGAAGAGAGCTCTGCTGGAATCTCGTGCTAGATGTCACGCACTAATATCTTCCTGCTGGTGTGTATCGGATTGCTGCAAAGAGCGAAAACCTGAGACAAGGCAGGGTTGTTATGTGTATTCATGCGAAATACCGCAGCAGTGGCATGCATGTAGGACCTGCGGGGATAGAGCTTTTAAGAGTTATTTGTAATGAACCTTCAAAAGCATTTATTCAACATATGACACACACGCTACATCGGCGTTAAAAACGGTTTATTCAACCATTTAAGCAAAACAAAATCTTTGACTGATGAGCGATCTTTGTTAGAGGGGACTAGGCCGGATCTGCGCGTGAACTAAGCTCGAATTAAAGCTAAACACAGCTGATCCCTTATGTTGCCAGCGACACTAAGGCGGCGCTGTGATTTGTTTTCTTCCTCTGATAGCAGGGCGTAGAATCTGAGTGTTTTCAGAGCAGTACCTTGCAGGGAACGCGTTGCGCAAAAAAAAGCGTCAACTTCGGACATACCGGAATAGCATGCTGTATGTTATTGATTTTTCTATGACAGGATAGTCCAGGTGTGCTTATTACCGCATCAGTATTATGTTTAAGGGGAATGAGATCATTCCCTAGATAATTCAATTGTGGTCACTAGTCGGGCAACCAGAGGCGAAGGGGGTCGCATTTTGCACATTTGTTTCTCCAGGCCCTTTTCATTAATTAGGATGTCCCACGTTTGTGAATGGGAAAAAAAGACAACCCACTTTTCTCCGCAGTCCAGAAATCAATAAAGATGGCCGGAGCCGTTAGCTATGCACCCTTGGTCAAAAGCATACACATCTCACGGAAATGTTTTGAGCGCTTTGATAGGCTAGTTGCGGAGGCACCATAATTATCAAGATCTCTAGAGGCAAGAATGACGGACATTGTTGACCTTTGCGTAATTTTAGCTTCTATATCGTCGCATATTTCCCACGTATTAGATTCTAAAATATGCTTCACTATTAAACAATAAAGTTGACGAACATTATATGAGTTCTAGATGTAGGTGTAGGGTAGAGATCCCGTAACCGGGTATGTAGTTCCTAAAAAATTAATAAAGTGGCAGGTAGTAAAATATAGTTATCGGCATCATGTTTCGACCGTCATGTGAGCTGAGAAAGTTAGACAACATTTTTACTTCTCTGACCAAATTAATATATGAACAAATGTTAATACCCAGGGCTTTTCCAGGAAAAATGTCTGCATCCATTGGCAATGCTGTTTATTTAGTTCGAAAGGCTCCACACTCACCATATATTGCATAAAGTGATATGACGAACATTTCGCTATTTTACTATTGAAGAGTGATCAATTAAAAGGGTCATTTCGTAAACGAGCGCAACTAATGTTGTTAGGTATTTTTTGTCGCAACAAATACACATTCACTATTTTACTTCTTAGTATGCAAAAAATTTTCTCTAGGACAAGCACTGTTCAGTAGCCAATAACGTCAGTTATATTTGGCAGCACATGGCCAGAAAACCTACGCATTTATGGAGACTATAGGGAAGACAACGAAGTAAATTATATGTACAGTTTGCAGAAGCAGGATAACGCGCGACGAGTTTTTAATGTTCTGCTCTTTTGATATGGCGAAGTCAGCAAATACGACATTTCAAGATTTCACTGTAAGGGCCTTTAAACACGGCTCGAGGACAAATGAATTTGACATGAAAACGACACTGGTCTTGAAGATATCAGGAGTTAAACATGATCCATAGAAAGCTACATCCATAGAAACCTGCAGATGCGTTCTGATGCAATGTATCTGCCACCCAGGTGACTATTCCCGTATCAAATTAAAATAATATGGGTCACACATCGCCATGTTTATCAGTTTAAAGCCCATGATTCTGTTTTTCTTCACCGCAAATCAGCTAATACGAAAGTTATTTAAGAAGTAGGCCTGATGATAGAACATTCAGCAGGAACAATGTAGGGTAGTTTATATCTTTTGGGCCTTGATCCTCCTTTAGGTTTGAAAATTTTTAATATGCTGCATTTTTCTTGCTTTGTTTTCAGAACTTCAATGCGAACTGCGTGTATGGGAGGAAAACCTTCGTCCGGAGGCCGACCCGTACCCTTGCGAGGAAATGTATGATACAATTTGCACATATATGCACAAATATTCGGTGTTTGAGAGTAGCTGCCTTGAAGAGGATTCGCAAAAGTGATACACTAAGCTGAGGTCGGAATACGGCTCAAAACTGACTGTCAATAATGTCAACGTAGAGCGAATGAAGCGACAGTCATATCGCAATATTATTCAAAAGGAAATCCAGCTATTTTAGAATATGAATATAAGAAGTTTGGTTTTTCATTATAATATCTGAAGATATGCAAATAAAGGAGTTTCTTTTGCAAAATGTTGCACTTTGCCCTTCCGTACCGTAACTCTTTTCCGTAACTCTGCTCTCTTCACTTCTCAACACTGCATGTATTATTTCTTTTCCATTGCTCGGTGCGTGGTCTTCAGTTTAAGTTGAACCATTTCCATTTTCACATTTATGCCCATAGGTGAGTACAAGTATGATACAGTTGTTAATTTTTTTTTAGGTATACTGATAAACTGCCAATCATGATCCAAGAAAAGCTACTAAATGTGCTCCAGCCATTCTTATTCTTCTAGTTATTTCGCTGACATGATTCGGACCTGCGGTCGATACCTTCCTTAAGTAGACGTACTCCATTCCCACTTTCGTTTCCTCGTCGCCAATTGTAAACTGCTGTTCCCTTCCGAGACTGTTGAAAATTACTTTGGTTTGCAGGATATCATTTTTATGCCCGTCGCTATCCTCTGGCGGCGTAACTCAACGATCATACTTAGCAGTTCATCTTCTGCTACTTTACTACTGCTACTGCTACTTTAGGTTACACAATGAGAGCTACGCCTCCCGAGAGCTTGTTCTTTCCCTATCCCCCTTGGCAGAAGAGAGTATATTTCTTTAGCTCTTTTTTATTTCGAGGACCTGCACTGCTTCCCTGCAGACATAAAGCAACAACCGAGATTAATTTTAGTACGCCTTTTGTGTAAATGTAATTATTTACGGGTCCTCTGCAGTTCCACTTATTATGAAAGCCGTCTTAATGTTGCGTGTCTGTGGAGTGAAAACTAGATTAACTTGGTTTTGGCCCTGTGACTCGGAGCACCACATTTTTCGACCTAGATATCGTGCCGTCCGCCCAATATGGACGGCACGCGGCTGCCTTGCCTCTTGTCCATCGCCTCTATAGAGCTATCGGCGATGGACGACCGTGCAGCAGGCACGTGGACAATCGAGTAAGACCTCAATTTGTGGGAAGAGGCCTTGGGACCCGGCGACCCAGGAGTACGCGCAGTCTGTTTTCTGGGTGGCGGAGTAGTGATAACTACTCCACCGGGGGGGGGGGGGGGGGGGAATGGCCCTGGCGCAGGCTCATTGCCTGTGGTATGGACAGGTGCTGAAGCCTGGTGTGGAGCGCCACGCCCACGCACCACATCACTGAAGTCTGATTTTGCTCTTAAGAAGATTGTGTTTGCAAGCTGAAACCGCCTTCTCGCTTTTCTAAACATTTTCTTCTGTTTTTATAGTAATTGCTTCTTTTTCCTGCTTCCAAGACGAACACGTCTAGAAGTATGCAGCGTGGTCTCCTTCGCGGCTTGCACAGCGTAGGGCTGCGTAGCATTTCTCTGCAGGGTTGTCCTTCGAAGCTCATTTCGAGCAAGTCTACCGACTGCGGCAGCTCTGAGCCGTGGCCAAGCCTCTGGCAGATGAAACATCTGCGAAGGTTGGGATTTTATTGCCTTACGTTTACATTCAAATAGTGCACTCAGATTGTTCGAGGGAACCTGCTAGTGTTAAATGTTAGGACCAGGTGTTTTTGTCTTTCTATTATCTTTCTGGATCTTTACCCGGTGAACACCTTCAAGCATTTATTTTTCTGTGAGGTGGACAAAATCAGTTTGAGAGACGACGCCTTGGATGCAGTTTATAGATCAATACGAAGTGACTGAGACTTATATGTCCCGTACCAACGCGGTGCTCGCCAGTTTTCACCACTGGACGTTGGGGCGTAGTTCGAGAAGTCAAATTCTGGGTCCTTGGAGTAAGCCTTCATCGCAGAGGACAGCTTTGAAGGCACTTTTGAAGTTCTTGAAGGAATCAGGACTGAGTGCAAGGTTGTGAACTATCAGTGTGTGCCCTGTGTACCCTGCAAGTATTGGCCAACGGCCATGTGGAAAAGTGATCATCTCCCTTCGTTCTCTCCCCTTTATCTCTCCATCCGTTCCCCTTCCCCACGTGTAGGATAGCATACCGGGGGCTGCCCAGTTAACCGCCCTGCCTTTCCGTTTGTCTTTCTCTCTCTCTCTCGAGAAGTAAGTCGCCGCTGCTCATTCTTGATCTGTCTAGCGCTTTGCAACCAGGAAGCGGGACAAAATTTTTGCTTGTTTTTTATCTACTTCGCTCTGGATCAAAAAAAATTTATGAAATGTGACCTTTATTTTGCGAAAGTCTTCTGCTTTGCTTTGCTTTATTTTAAGAGAGCAATGATTTTTGGAAGCGGGTGCCATTAAAAAAATCAGATTTTCGTTCAGGGTGCAAGCCACTCAGCGTCGAACACAACCAGACGACGGGGCAGGAATTTGCCAGTACGTCCAGCCCAGGCCGGCTGCACACCCTTACCGTAACCACGTATGGGGCAACTCACTGTAGTTACTCCGCATTATGGCTAAACCTAGCCACCAGGTGTTGTGATGTGTTGGGTTTTATGGCCCATTGGCAACTCAGGCCGCCATGCGCCAAGCACGAGGTATAGGAAAAGTTTTATTGAATATTATAGCAATGTAAATATCATCAGTGGTGTAGGGGCCCTCAAACGTTGATACTACCTAGTGAGCACATACACAAATTTTAGAAATGGCTGCTAGTAAAAGCTTTAAAGAGGGCAGAGTAAACTGAATAGCGGTCCTTGACTGGGAAAGGAGACCATTTAGGATATTTGCGGGCATATCTTTCGCATGGGACGGGAAAATACGGTCATAATAGAAGACGGGGTCAGCCTGCGTATCTTCAACTTGTTGCAAGGGGATCAGATTAACCTGAAGCGAGGCCAACAGATTCTGCGTGAACCTAACTTGCGGAAGCTGATAGCGTGGCCAATGACTAGTGAAAAACAGGTGTGGTTAGAATAGAAAAATGGGACTACGAACGCCGGGGGTCGATTCAAAGGACCTGAGAAAAGTACGCACTGTTAGAAGTTTGAAGCGGGAAAAAAGATCGGGAATGTGGGCTTCCGCATAAAGGACAACGTTTGAAGCTGATTTTGGGAGCCCGAGACATAGCCGGAGGGCACGCCTTTCCAGTAAAGCTAATGGCTGCAGCTTGTAGTTTGCGCTACCAGAGAACAAGACACAACCAAATTCCAGAATCGGTCTCATATAAGCCTTATAGAGCAACAGTAACGTGTCACGACGCATCCCAAACTTTTTGTTGCCAACTCGTGTCAACCGGCCAAGAGCACGTTCCCCTTTAATAACATTATTCTTAATATGGTGTTGCCAGTCCAAACTTTGCTCATAACTAACGCCTAATCATTTAACCGACTCCACCTGCGGAATTGGGGTGGAGCAGCATACTAGCAAGATGTACAAAGGAGTGTCGGGCGGAAATACCAGCACGCCACATTTGCTGACATAAAGTGATAAATTAATTTGGTTCAACCAGAATTCAATAGCATTCAGGTATGCCTGCGAACACTCGTATAGTGCATGAATATCCTTTGCTGATGCGAAAAAAGCTATATCATCTGCGTATACATAAACTGCAATGTTCGGATGAATGGGTATGTCCCGAACCAATATGTTGAAAAGCAGTGGAGCCAAAACAGATCCTTGCGGCACACCTCTTGATTGAACATAGGTATTAGAACAGAAAGCTCCACCTGTACAGAAGAAAAATCTATCTTTTAAAATTCACAAATCCAAGCATAGATGTAGTGCAATGGATGTAGCTGAGCAAGAATGTTAATAAGGACCGTGTGTTCAATGCTGTCATAGGCTTTAGCAACATCAAGTGTCACCAAAGCCGCAACTTCTCTCTTGCGCATTGAGAGTCGTATTCGGCTCTCGAGGGCTCTCGAGATCTACATGCGCGGACCATATGGAACAACCGCGACGAAAGCCAATCTGTGCGGAGCTGAGGCTGTTTATGTGATGAACATGCTCTGTGAGGCGACTGTGTACTACTCTTTTCATTAGCTTTACTAAATTTGAGGTTAAAGCAATCGACCGAATATTGTCTAAATGAAATCCATCCTCTGCATTTTTCAAAAGTAAAATTATTTTCGCAATTTTCCAACTGTAAGGAATCCAAGAGTTTTCCAATAACACATTTACAATATCCAGAAGGTGAGTTGGAAATTCTTGCGCTAAAATCTTTAACATGCCCACAGTAATCCCATCAGATCCCGGGGCAGCAGACTGCATTGAGGAAACAATTGGGAGGAGTTCCGACACGTCCACCTCGGGATAGTCCAAGCTGGCGGTGAAAGTGTGCAAAAGCTACGTTTTCTGCATTTGGAAATGTAAAGCCAGCCCCTGAGCGATACGTTCAAGGGGTTGCTTAGCTTCCTGCGGAGATAATACCATTGACTTTATGCGGTTGGAGTCCGGAGACTTGTTATTCTGCGCCATGAATCTATATAGAGCCTTCTTGTTCTGAGGTTTAGAGAGATATGTGTTTATATTTAGATTATAATCCTCCTTTGCTTTTTTAACAGTTCTTTTGAAAGATGCAGAGCAGAACTTATAATTTATCCATTTAGCTGGGCTTTGATTATAGGAAAGGCTCTTCCATGCTGCTTTTCTAAGGCGATAAGCTTTCTGACACTCCTCCGTCCACCAAGGAGACGGCGGTTTGGCAGGGCAGTAGCGCACACATAGAATACAGAGCTCTCAGCAGCATCTTGCCGAAAGGAAATTGCCCGCTGAGCTCTTTCTGCTCGACCTGAGCAAACTATGGAGGGAAGCGAGGCAGGTATCAATTTTTTATACGTAATGCGATTTACAAATTTCATGGTTGCACCTCCTTTTCTGATAGGAGAGGAC
The DNA here is from genome assembly GCA_030143305.2 of Amblyomma americanum. Classification (NCBI taxonomy): domain Eukaryota; kingdom Metazoa; phylum Arthropoda; class Arachnida; order Ixodida; family Ixodidae; genus Amblyomma; species Amblyomma americanum. The sequence goes on along the minus strand of JARKHS020026420.1, from coordinate 171,667 downwards.
ATAATAGTAAAGGTAATTGGAAAGTGGTCACTAGATGTACCTGAGTGTACTGTTGACCATGCAGATACTCCAACCCCACGAGATGCTAATGTTAAATCTATGACTGAACGAGAAACTCTACGCTTAAAGGATACTGCTCCGGAATTGCAGCAGCGCACTGCATTCATAGACGTCCATGACCAGAGAAGCTGGCCGCAGGAGTCAGAGCGACTACCCCAGACACTGTGGTGCGAATTAAAATCCCCTGCGATGACAGTGTGTTGTTTGCTCCGGTCACAGAAAGGTATCCAAACAGTCTGTCCTGTGAACACCTACAGGAAAGTAGACGTTAGCAATAGTTACTGTGGCGCACTGTGGAAGGAAGATTTCAACCGCCAACAACTCACAGTCAGGGAGCACAATTTTCTGCGAGATTGATGCCCGGTGACATATTTTTGTGGAGATCGTAGTTATTAACCCACCACCCCTGTCATTAATGCGGTCTACCCTGAAAACACAGAATTTTTTCATTGAAAATGATTTAAGTTGAGAGAGCCACGTCTCTTGCAAAATCACAATATCTGGATTATGTTTATGAAGAAGTATTTCAAGATCCGTGAGAGAAGAAAGTACGGAACGACAATTCCATTGGAGAACTTTTAGACCCGCCATGATTATTGACTGATGAAGGAGGCAGCAACAACCTCCTTCAGCACATCAGTCTGGGAATTAGTTTGGGGAAGCTTTTCTTTGTTTTGGGAGGCGGAACAGCTGACTTCGAGGGTGAGGAAGAAGCTCGACGCTTCTGGGAAGGACAGAGCATTTTAACATCCGTGTTACAGATATCTCCGTGAGAGACACTGCCAGGAGCGCTGTTGACAGGCGGGACTTGGGACGCGTCAGGAGGCGACATAGAGTCACTCTTACTAGCAGCACAATTTAGGTGCGATGCGGGCATCGCCGCCGAAACAGATGGTTGAGAAGCTAGAGACAGGCCTGTAACAAGTTGAGATAAAGCCTCGGTGAAGTTGCACAGCATTCGCTCGACCACCACAGAAAGAGCCTGTTCTACTGAGGACACTATCGAAGTAGTCATACTTGACTCTATATCTGCAACAAAACTTCGCGCACGCTGGCATATGTATTATTCTTCCGATCCAGAATTGCATACGCATCTGCTCTCGAGCATCGCTTCGCTTGAATTATATCTAGCAGGCTTTGTTCGTCAGCTCGCTTCGAGCAGTTGGCATCATCAGCTGAGTGGATACACTTGAAGAGGCAACTCTGTGGCTGATCAGACGAGCAGCTCTCAATCGAATGCCCTTCTCCACAAACACGGCAGTGGGTCGCCGATTTACACGCTCTACCGCTGTGACCGAACCGCCAACAGTTGGTGCATTGAACTAAACGGGGTTGCAGAGGATCCACACGACACACTATTGGCCAGACCTTGAGCTCAGAAGGACAGGAGGAGCCAGCAAAAGTAGTCTTAACTGTTTCTGTCACTACACGCTCACCATTTAATTCTCTGCGGCATCGGTAGACAGAAAGAACCCCCACACCTGCATCCTGAAACTCCTCCAGTATTTCCTGTGGGGAAGATGCTGGGTCCACTCCACGAACCATTCCTTTGGAACATGCGAGCTGTTCAGGGATGAATGCTGCAACCACTAATGACTCAAAATTTTGCGCTGGAGTAGGTCTGTGACGCAAGTAATACCAGAGGACTTGAAAACAATGCCCCTACGGCCGAACGGTCGCACCTCACAAATCTGGAGGTAGTGGGAAGTGAGAGACCTTAGCTCCTGCTGAAGAACCTTAGAGGTTTTCATCTTGATCATTCCTTCACCGATCGGTACGAGCGCCAAAGGGATGACATCAATTCCATTTTTCCTAAAAAGGTCTAGCAGCAAGCTTTGGGTGGGCAGGCTGGCAAACCAGGCTGCCCACCCTCCGCCCGGGGAGGTGAGCGACATACCTCAGCCAAACGCTCCCTCAAGTGTACATTAACCGCGCCTACAGACTTAACCTTAGACCTGACCAAATCCCCCACGCAGAACGGCCCTCACCAGAGATGAGCACGCAGACATCATCAGGAAACCACAGGCACCACAGGAAACAGCCGTTAAGAACCGTCCAGGTGGAAATCCTCCTCGCTGCACTATAAAGTCGTTTTTCTTCTTCTTTCTAATCTCTTAAGATTGCGTGAAAACCACGGTTTTTGGCGATTTGCTCGAAAACTGATAGAGGGAATAAATCTCTTTGTCAGTTCTTCGATCTTCGTTTTGAAAATTGACCAGTTATCAATGATAGACCGGTGATGAAATGTTGATTGAAAATAAGGCAGGAATGCTTCTAACTCGTTGTTGAATTCTTTCGCAATTGCCTTCATCGTACATACGGATGGTTTTCTTGAACGTTTGGCGGGATGTGGGAGAGAACTTGAGTATGGCATGAATAACCTTACAATCACTGATTTTGCGCAGGTAAGTAATCGATGATAAGCGTTCAGGGTTGTTGGTCATTATTGAGCCCAGAATATTTGAAGATCCGTGAGCGACGCGTGTCGGTTCGAGCACCATTTGAACCAAGTTAAAATTTAAGCATACATCAACAAATTCTCTTGCTTTAGGGTTACCGGCGGTTTGTGGGCCAACGTTTTGCCAGTCGATGCCAGGGTAGTTAAAATCGCCTAGGAGAACAATTGTCGCAGCAGGGCGTTTTTTAGTCATTTGGACTAGTGCACCGTTCAGGTTAAGCGCGAATCCTGGGTTGCTGTTGGGGGCCCTGTGGCAGACGCCAAGTAGAAATGTTTGCGGTGCAGCGCAACATTTTAACCGCAATATTTCTAGATCTGAAGAATGTTAACATAAGAACATGATATTTGGTTGTTAGTGACAATAAGGACCCCTCCTCCGCGTGTGCCTTGACGATCATTGCAGTAAATGTTGAAATTTGGCAATTCATCCAGAATTTCATTACCTGTCGCATCGCTTGTCAGCCACGTTTCAGTTAAGATTAATATCTTGCTGCCTGTAGATGACAGGAGATAAGACAAGGTTTCGTGCTTTGGAAGGAAACTGCGTATAATGGTGTAGGTTATCGAAAAAGAAAGATTAACTCTACGCGTAGCCTCTGGTTGCTTGCGCGCGATCCGACGGCGACATGATTCCTATGCGAATTTTTTCACGGTCTGTGTGTCTTGGTCAAACATATACCGTTTGTGTCCCATGTACAGCGTTTTATATCGAAGGGAAAAGGGCCCTGACTTTGTTCTGGCGAAAGCCACAAGGTGTTTTCTTGCATTTAGGACGGGTCGAGAAAAACCTTCGCCGATACTGAAATCTGTATCTTTAAGCTTAGGGCCATTCGAAAGAATGACCCCTTTGGTTTTGAAACCAGACAGCTTCACTATTATTGGTCTTTGGCGGTCAGGGGTGTGACGGCTAAGGCGGTGTGCGCGCTCTATGTCTTTAGGGTGTATTACGAGGTTCAAGCTATCAAGGCAGTGCTGGATTATTATTTTTCTGATTGGTGATACGATTATTTTTTATTTGGGTCGGGAAGTCCATAGAATACTAGATTGTTTCTTCTTGAGCGCTTCTCAAGATCATCCGGACGTGCGTCTATCTCGGAAAGCTGGTGGGTCGTTCTAGCAGTGTTAGTCTGGAGTGTTTCGATTTCACTTCGCAGGGTACTAATTACTTGAAATTGGGTTTCAAGATCCGCAATTCGTTCGCTTCTGGCAGATATTGTTTTATCCGTTGCAACTAGTAGGATTTTCAGACTTGGAGTTCGGAAATAAGTTTTGACTGATCAGCGCTCATCTTCTGCAGTTCGGCCAAAACAGCATCAGTATTAGGTGTTCCCGGATTTGTTTCAACGTCGTCCGATGCTAACAGTAAAGCACGAATCGCATTGACACATTCAACAGCAAGGAAGGAACAGCACTGTGGGCTCGGCAGCTGCACCAGACGACAATTTCTAGTTTTCCTAACAAAAAGAGTATACGGACCACCGACCTGCATAACGATGGTAAGCGGATTAGCGGTTTGTGCAGTGGCACAGCCGCAGAGCCCACAATGGGCCGAAAGTGGGTGTCGCTGTTTTATAGCTGAAGTAAACAGTGCTGTCGGTGACGATGGAGCCGCCGAAGCAGCTCCTTTGGTCCATTATTCAAGAGATGGCGTTGCGAGGGGTTCCCAAATGTCGGTGGCGACCGGGTGACGAGCACAAAGTTCGCCTTCTTGGTATGGCGTCCGGATGTCTGCAACGATGACAGGTGGTCTGGCCGTCAAGACCGGCAGAAAAGCAAAGACCAGGATGAAAAACGTAAGCGGATTAGCGGTCCGTGCAGTGGCACAGCCGAAGAGCACACCAAAGAGTGATTCCCAGTTCGTTCGCGCGCCCTCACTGTCACGTAACCTTCAATATTTCCCCTGGTGGGTGGTGATCGTGGCGGTGGTTGTATATGAGTGCGGGTTTCAGTTTCTTGAAATAAAGTTTGAAGTTCAGCCCTCTGCCTCTTCTGCATCTTCTTCCTGATTGTGTTCGCAGTGCTGATACATATGGAAAATTCGACGGCCGCAGCCGCGATCGAGCCCGTGCCTTTTGGGTCAGCAGGCGAGCGCCATAACCACTGAGCCACCCCGGCGGCACAGTAAATTTCACATTATTTTGCATATAACGGATACTGTTAGACATAAAACAGTTCTAGAATGGCACGTTGTTACTTGTGTTTTATGTATTCGGTACACAGCTATAAATCTCATATGGAACTCCTAAAGCAGTTCACTCGAAATCTAGGAAACCAAACACGACCTGATGTGGAGCTGCCCAAGTGGAAAAACCTACAGGCTTAGTCAAAAAAATACCAATATCCAGCTAGTTTTAAGAGTTATAACAGGACACAAAGCGTTCAAAGGGCTCGTTAGCGACATTGCGTTTTTCATTGAGGGACCATGTCGCGCATCCTGCTAAACGCGTAAACATAGAATGGGCACCTTGTTCTTTTGGTTTCCTGAGACGCAAGGAGCGCACTGCTACGAAAATCAAATACCCAGAATGTACTGAACACAAAATAGCCAGAATATAAGTTGTAACCCGAAATTTATAAGTTTGAGTACACCCGCAGTTGCTGAGAACGCCACAAAGGTGCGCGTTGCTTCGTTTTTTCCGCTAATGCATATTTCATTGTATTTAAATGATCTTCTTAGACGTGGCTGTTTCTAAATTTTTTGCGAGATGCTCAACACATAGCTTGTGCCTTCTAAAAATGTTGTGTAGGTGTGTTCTCTCTGACAGCGCACACCGCGATAGATCCCAGTTTTGTTTCGGACATAAGAAACCAACCCTCAATTTCATTAACCCTATTTAGGGCTCTCATTTCGTGCTATAAATTGAAGAAAAATAATCCCTCGTAAAACTAAAGCGTAATTTTAGAGAAAATGGTACTGCAAATAAAGAAATAACATCAGCATGTTCCTTGAATATGATACTCTGTGGCCACTTGTGGTTTTGCGGATTGCCCGTAGTGTTTTTTGCGCAATCAGCTTTTCAGAATTAGCCAAACACTTCCCAAGGATAATAAAGAACCAATACATGTCAACTTCAGTTCCAAGTGATTTAAAAGGAACGTGGGAAACAGAGTCGAGCTCCGCTTGCATACCGTCGGCGATATCTTTAGACTTGGTTTCTACGACTTGCAGTGCTGTCATGTACTTCATATCAACATGATGGACTGTTTGCATGTTTTTTTTGGTGTACACCGAAGCGGCGTGGCTTTCAAGATGTATGGGTCATTGTTAGTGCTTATTGAGTGCTAGTGTTTTTGTTACTTGTCATGTGCTTGCATGTTTTTTTGTGTATACCGAAACAGCGCGGCTTTCAAGATTTAGGGTCATTGTTAGTGCTTATTGAGTGTTAATGTTTTTTTTTTACTTGTCATGTGTAACAGAGAATTCAGCTTTAAGCAAACAGCATTGTTTGCTAACCGGTGTGGTGGAAGTTATTGCAAGATTTGCATTCAAGAAATTCCAAGCGCACATTGCAAAGAAATTCAAACTACCTTTGTACTTATTTGTGTACATGATGGCATTGATTATTTAGATTAGATTTGGTTATGATAATCTGCAGTCTTATATGTTGTTTGTTTTTATTTCTGGATTGTTTTGCTTGCTTTTTTTATGTACACGAAAGCGACGTGGTCTTGAAAATGTTTTTGTCATAGGTAACGATTGTTGAGTGTTGAAGCTTTTTGTTGTTTACCTGTCTAGCACTTTATGCAATTGCGAACGTTAGATAATTTCACTTTGCGGCAAATGTACTTGCTCATTACTCTATATAGTGTATGCTCTTCATGATTTGCTCTGAAGGGAGCCTCAGGATTGGCTAGCTAAGATCTTAATTGGCTTCTTCAATAGAATGGAATAAAATTTTGTACAATTAGTGTTGCTATGTAAATAAAGTAGTATGTTAGAATCTAATCTTCATGTTATGGCTGAAACGCTATTGTACATCTTCTTAAAACGTGCACTACATTGTTGAAATTTTTATTGGAACCTTTTTTGTGATTATTCGATAGAATAATCACAATAACTCTGCAATAACTCTGCAATAAACTCTGCAAGAAATAACTCTGCAGAACTTAAAAACATCGCTTATTTCAGACACTGCTTAATGAGTTCAAGTGTCAATGAGATATGTACAAGGTAGGTCCTATTATGGGTATCAATTTGCCTCGGTGTCCCTCTCACACCAACTCATTTACCGCTACGAGGTAACTAAGATGCGTTATTATAATGCTAGCGGAAAGTAAGCCAGTAAAAGTTTGGCTTCAGTTTTCAATCGCATACTCTGGTAATACGATTTTGGTGTACTAATCATGTGAACGAATACTTCATGACGCATGAAGCTCCACATAATAGTGTTTGGCGGTCGGGAAGTGCAATCTCTCTGGTGTTGGTATATTTATTGTCCAATAATATGTAATGGTACGCAGCTTGACATAGCTGCCCAAACTGAAGGGCAGTTGCCTGCTCGTATCTAAGATTCGTTTCACAACATAACCCGGAACAGGATTGCGTGGTGATTCAATATGTTATAGCTCAGACGCTTTGGAAAAGCAGTTTCTTGTGCTTACAATTATTCATATTTGCTAGTAGGAACACTTGCGCGTTCCCTCAGTCACTTTTTCACCAAGCTTACTGGAGCATTGCCGGGGGGGGGGGGGGGGGGGTGTTTGCCTGCTAGAAGCTACAATTAACGAGAAGAATAGAAAGCAACTGTTGGGACTGTTCCCACAAAATATCATTTCAAGCACTAGGTTGATCTATTGAAGCTTTCAGTGTCCTGCAAATGATTTTTCAAGAATTACTCTTTTTTTCTGAGATTGAAGTATACTTTTGGCGATTTTTTGATTCATGAAACCGAATTTTTATATCTTTCCCTGAGATACATACAAGTGCCTTGCAAATCAACTTTCGACGACTGCCATTTGCTACAATTGGAGTATACATTGGACGAGTTAATTTCATATTTACGAATGTGCATTGTTATTTCATTGCTAACGTGCTTAAATCGCATATAAACGTTTTGGGGTCATTCCACGGCAAACATCCCAGACGATGAGCTCAATCATTTCCAATTTGTTCACAAAAATTCATGGAAACTTATCGTAATGTGCGTAATGAAGGCGTAAAACTGTTTTGGCGAAAAAATTTATTCGTGAGGTGAGGGCAGTTTGAATATTTAGAAAAGGCGAGAAACCAGGGACTGCTCAACAATTATTAACAAGTTCAAATTGTTAGAAAAAACTTTAAAAACTTTTTCATGAACATATTCACAGATTCTGCCTTTCTATATAATTTGGAGGATGCAGCTTTATACGACATAAATAGTTTTAAAAATCAAAAAGAGTAATAAATTGTACCATATTGTAGTTTTTTGTTTTACTATCAACTTGATCTCGAAAATTTGGAAAAAGATGTTTTATTCCCCTAGATGTCTGGTACATATAATATTTGTCATATGTGAGGAAACTGCCTACGCCAAAGTAAAAAAAAATACTAAAGTTGCAAAAAGTGCGTCTTGAGCCGAAAACACTCGTTTATTTCACCCTGAGCAGTTCCAAGCAAAAATACAAACAATACCGGGTTACATAGAATAGTTTATTGCCCTTAATTTTTGAAATTTTTATTGAGGTAAGTTTTGTTTAAAGCGAGAAAACAATTTTTGAAGTCGAGCTCTTGGGCCGCAAGTTGCGTCGTCTCTTAACGCCTCCTCACCGCAGAACATGGCACCTGGTATGGCACGACACTTATGGCCAAATAGCTTCGTTTCCCGTGGTTCGCTGGCCTGCATTTTTAGGACTGGAGCTAAAGAAGATATCGCGTGACATTCGGCGGATGGTATGCAATAAACGAGATCGTTTTCGATTTCGAAGTTCGAACAGACCCGCTTTGGTGCGGGGCGGCCAAGAGAAGAAAAACAAGGGTATTAACGTGTGGTCTCACATGGACCAGGCGAAGGGATGACAAGCTGGCATGGCAGGCGTATCATAAATGTTTTTTATCCGAAAAGATCGCGGAGAGGGCATGCACGTTAAGGTGCGAAGTGCACACCGCCAACACTGCTGCGGCCAGTAACGCGAGACGCTGTGCGGTGAGCACTGCCCGCTCGCGCGTAGGTGCGTCGCTCGCATCAAGGTACTGCTCCAGCATAGTGGCTCGTCTATAGTTTTCGCTGGAGTAATATTGCAGAAAGTGCACTGATTAAATGAAATACAAAAAAAAACATCGGAAACAACCAGCATGAGCCTCTGACGGCCACAAGGGTCAGGTAACACGCGGTGCTGCTGCGTCGCGGATTATTTCAATTAACATCGGATCGTTCTGGTCATTTCCAGATAGGCGTCTCACAAGCTCATGCTAGTGCTTAGGTCTGTCATGGCGCTGACAAGAATGACTGACTGCGACAGAACCACACCGAACTAGCTCACTTAGATTGAAAAGTAAACATTTTGATAGATTTGCCTGTCTGGTTGGGTTTCAAGACTTATAATAAGCTCACTTAGGCACGTTCCGCCTTAGCAATGTTCCGGAAATCTTTTCCCAAGAATACCTGTTCGACTACACAACGTTCCCATACTTGCCTGCAGTGCAAACCTCACTTAAGGACAAGAAGTATAGATTTCGGGTGGCTACAGTGTCGGCAGTATTGTGCTGTGCGGTGAAGAGGCATTAAGAGACGACGCAAGTTGCGGCCCGAGAGCTCAACATCAAAACCTTTTTTCTCGCTTTGAACAAAAATTACCTCAATAAAAAATTTCAGATATGAAAGGTAATAAAGCTCTCTATGTAATTCGCTATTTTTGTATTTTTACTTAGATCACCTCTTAGGAAAATTAATGAGTATTTGTGGCTCAAAACGAAATTTTTACAACATTCGCGTTTTTTTTTTGCCTTCCGTGTAAGCAGTTTTGTCACCTGTAACATTTATTATAGGTACTGTACGATTAGAGGAACAAAATGTTTTTTCCAAATTTCCGAGAGCAAGTTGATATTTGAAACAAAAAACGTCAAAAATGACATATTTTAATACTTTTTTTTGATTTTAGAAAAATGTTTGTGCCGTGTAAAGCTGCGTACTCCGAATTATATCGAAAGAGAGAATCTGTGCAAATGTCAATGAAAAAATTTTTGAATTGTCTTCTAAAAGTTTGAACTTTTTATTAATTATTGAGACGTGCCTGGTTTCTCGCCTTTTCTAAATATTCAAACTGCCCTCACCTCGCGAAGAAATTTTTTTCGCCAAAAATGTTTCACGCCCTCATTACGCAGATTACGATAAGTTTCCATTATTTTTTTTTTCAACAAATTGGAGATGGTCCAGCGCAACGCCTGGGACGTTTGGTGTGGAATGACCCTTTGACGTGTTTGAAACATGCTGGGAGCATGTTTGGGGTGAAGCGCATTCGAAAAATTTTTAAAATGTATTTTGAATACCAAGCATCAAAGATGAGAAACCTGTAGCCACATGCGCGGGCGGCAATGGCGAAATGCCGAAGAGGACGAAGTGTCCCCAACACGGGCTATAAGAACACTCGGGACCTTCACCAGGGCCCGACGCTCCTCTTCGGCAGCCCTCAATAAATGTGGCCGCGGTCGCCCTCCTGGGCGACCTCCACAAACCTATTTTATACGCCTCTGTAGTATTCAGAAATGCAAAATATGTTTAAAATACATTATAAATATGCCGTCGTGTATTTCAAAGGGTAGAAAGGGTAGAGAAGCATCCAGTTAATAAGGGTAGAGATGCATGCAGTTCATAATGATCACTGCCAGCAGCAGTTTTTCATCTGTTGGTCAATTTTTTTTCTCTTTTTGACAAAATCTAGTTTGCCTTATTGCCTTGTCTCTTATACCTCGTTAACTGTGCAGCGTGGGTTTTATTTTGTTTACGTTGAATATTGTTTCTTTTGTAGTCTCTGCCTCTACGTAGTAAGCTAAGCACCACTGACGAAAAAAAACAACAACACAGAAACGCAGTGTACATATCTTTCCTGTCATGAGGAACAAAGAGACATTTCTTGCTGCAGGCATTGGCGGCTGCGCCTTAGAATGTAGTGGCATATTTTAGAACGCCTCCCTTGAGTGCCCATTAATGGTCTTGGACGCATCACCGCCGTCGGTAAAACCAAGCCGGAGAATAAATAAAAAAAAACACATACGTTGCCTTGACTGGGAGTCGAACCCGCGGTGCCACAAAAAGGTAATGTTTGCTGGCCACTGCACGAGAGCTCTAAGCAGTTGCCGCAACTGATAGAAACGTGCTATACTGCAACACACTCGCACTGAGCATTGCACATCGCCGTGTTCTTCACCTAATACCGGCAAGAGACTAATATGCACCATCTCGCCCGCTGTGTATTGCACATAATCGTCTTCGTCAATTAATACTACTATACAACTAATATTGTAGCCACACGTGCCTACAATCAAGAAAACAAAAGAGTCACCCTACAGAGAATGAGATCACTAGGCTATCGCTGCAGGCGATCACGCCTCGCCTTAATTAAAATGCAGCACACTCTGAAGCTCTGCATATCCCATCGCCGTCTTCTTCTACAAATATTGCTATCCAGATAACATACGAATTTTCGTGCGCTGTGCACTGCGCATAGTCGTCATCAACAACTCATACTACTATCCAACAAATATCGACGCCAGCCATGCCGGCCACACAGCAAAGACAAACAATGACCCTACATGGCCTTAGAGACTACAAATCTGCGCTCAAATTTCGCGTTAGGGAGTATCGTAACCATCCATACAATTTTGTACTTTATTATTTCTGTCTGTTTCTATGCGTTCGAATTCTAGGCGATGGAGCGAAAAATGCTTGGCATACATTTTAGAATGCTACTTCTGAGAAACAGAACGAGATGTTCGCAAGGACTGGCGGAAATTTTTCTATTCATTTCAAATCTTTCTTGCTTGGAGAGTGCTACGCAGTAGCGTGCACAATGCTGTCTGCTGCGAAACATCACCGCCTATAACAAAAAAAAAGGTTTAACGCCCACGCTGCTTTGCTAACACTATTTGCTTTAAACATCGCGTGAAACAGATGCAGACAGCACCTCCGATCTCGACATTTATATTTGAACTCTTAGGATAAATTTTCTCTCCTTCAAACAAAACTGACAACAATTGTTGAAGCTTGAACATTCTTTTCTTGTAACAGTCACGAGTATCGCGAATCCCTAGTCAAAGCATTGAACGACCTTCAGGCATTGGTAATTGCCCTTTGAGGTGTCATACGTGAAACCCTTTTAGACATTCCTTAGCAAAAGGTCATGAGGGTCACTGAATACATCAATAGCATTTGTGTCATATAGTGCAAAATCGACAAGAAATGAGCACCGAAATAACCACCATCTCATATCAGGTGGCGTTAGCCTGTGCACACTACTAAAAATTGAATTTCAAGCACGATTATTCTATAAGTGCAGTTCACAAAAATAGGCTAGTAGGCTCAGCAGAAGAACGATACAAAGATGGAGGTTCCACAAGCCATTTGTGTTCAGTTATTTATCACTACTTCTAAATCTGCATTTTCTCATTATCTTAATCATACGCGTTTTAATGCTTCGGTGTAAATCCGGCCTAGGTTTGCATTAGCGGCAACAGTCGTTTGTACCCGCGTCATTTTTTTTTTCTGATTCACGTACAATTTTCGTTTTGAGCAAATGGAGAGGCACCTCCTTTGAGGACATCAGCATCATCTACTACACAGACACGAAATTTGGCAAATCTTATAAATTTCGCTGGAAAAAAATGTTTACATGCAGTTTATTCAGCATTATTTTATTCTTTGCACGTATTTGAAGTTCTAGTTCACGACATAGGGTTCAAAAACTTAAACCCTAAAACGCTTTTCGACATGCTTAAATATTATGTCGCGTTAGAATGTGGCATAAGATTATGCCCAGGATGTAATGCGGCAAAAGCAAAAACCTGTCGCCATGTTGCGCCCCGTATTGCTCAGACGTAGCGCTGAATGTTTGTGAGATGAGGTCTTGATTTGAGTTTTGACACTAGAGTGAAATGATAGTTATTATTTCACGCCACATTACAGCTAAAATAAATTTGCATTGAGAAGTCACGGTCGCGTGACAATGCACATAACTCGCGTCACCCGTGCCGGCAGTCGCTGAAGCGAATCATGGAGTATGGAAAAAACGGAGGCCCTGCCAGCTGCTAGTCGCAAGAGACAATGCTTCTGGGAAATTAGAGCCAGCTATGCTTATAAACCAAGATATCACGAGCACCTAGCTCAGTGGCGCTTAGCGTATAGAGCACCAAATTCTCGGAGTATATTGCGCTCTGCTGACCGCTCTACACAACCGGAACAAGAACGCACGTTTACATACACAATTTATGCTTGTGTTGCACGACTAATTCTCAACTGCCTGATCCCAGAACCATAATTGATTTCCTGAAGTTTTTTACAGCTTTACTCATCGAGGGAAAACGACACACTAGCGATGCTAATCCACAAATAACGAGACATATCAAACGTGTTAAGTGTGCGGTTTTCTCGTGTGGGTCACTGATCTTCGTCTGATACACGTTAAACCTGAAGATGCTCGTGTTCTCTTCTTCCAAGATGGAACTAATGAGGTTATGCAATCAGCTCGTTTTCAAACCGCATTGAGGTAAATAGCCTTGATGCATTGATGTTTATATTATGCTCTAAGACTTGAGGTAATATGCCCAAAATATATTTAATTGATACATTCCTATGAAAAATTTCGCTTTTTTTCCTCCGTAGACTACCGGCGCTACGTGAAGGCTAACCAACTTCTCAGCTCTCGAGCACGTGGGTGGCTGAAGGAAAAAATCAACTCTGAAAAACTGCTCGTAAACGTCTGTCGTGCGGATAGAATTCTTTTTACTTGCCCTTACCGATTACGTTAGATTGATAGCCGGTTTTCTTAAACTAATCTCTTCCTAGCGCCCTCCAAGTGCGCACTATCTCCTATCGACATCGCATACTTCGGCACATGCTCTGGCATCAGATGTAAAGGTGCTGACCTTATCCAGCGGTTAGCAAACTGTTTTTTCAGCTATCTGCTGTCGACATAAAATCGACATCGAAGTTTCAAAAAGCGCTCCATCACTATGTTTATACCCTTGAAAAAGAGAGGACGAAACTCGAAAAACAAAGTGATTGCTCAAGGCGGATGCAGCTGCTTTTTCTAAGGCTGATTTTCTAAAGACAGCACTTCATTTGGCACTTTCTTTTTGCACGCCATGTAGATTTTCAGGTCAGGCGCCGTACATGCGCTTCCAGAGGCGACGTACATGGGTGTGCCGTAATAATTTCGAACGCATAGAGGTTCTGCATCTCTTTCTATCGCCACCAGACTGTTGGTTTTGGCGGTTTATGGTGGTTTATGGGGGTTTAACATCCCAAAGCGACTGTGGCTATGAGAGACGCCGTAGTGAAGGGCTCAGAAAATTTCGACCACTTGGGGTTCTTTAACGTGAACTGACGTCGGACAGTACACGGGACCCTAGAATGTCACCTCCACCGAAATTAGAATGCCGCGCACCTCTTCAAAACGCAAGAGCAGTGGCCTGGTACTTTGCGGATTGTTGTTAAAGAACATTCTGGATGGGCACTTAGTGACGATTTGGTGACAGATGTGTTTAGGTAGTGAACTGATTTTAAGGATGCATGAACACATGAGCCTCGTTCTTCTGTCTGTAAGCGATGGTTCGTTCGTTTCTACATACAGACTGCTTAAGGGCGACGTCCTGTATGCACCAGTGGAAACACGCAAGCCTAAATTATGGATCGGAGCCAGCCGTTTAAGATACGATGGTCTCGCTGAGCCATACACTATACATCCATAATCTAAGATAGAGCGTATTACAGAGCGATAAATTTGTAGAAGGCATGTCCTACAGGAACCCCAGTGTTTTCGGGAAAGTAGTTAGATTATGCACAGGGATTGAGAGGCTTTCTTTCTTAACGCATTAATGTGAGGCAGGAAAGTACGCTTTCTATCAAAAGTCATACCTAGAAATTTATATTCATTTTTTGCGGATAACTATTTCGTTAAGGTGGAGGGTAGGATCTGTATGTGTGTCTCGTTTTAATGAGAACAAAATTTCCACTCATATCTGCGAGAAAAACCAGAAACCATTTTTATCCGCCCATACTGCCAGTTTTCTTATTGTCAATCGTATTTGTCTTTCACATGTTGATACATTGGAGGATGTACAAGATATTTGAAGGTCGTATACATAGACTGAGTACATAACGGACCTTCGGATTATTTTAATAAGAGAGTTCATTTTTACATCAAAGAGGGTACTGCTGAAAATACACCCTTGAGGTACTCCATTTTCTTGAATAAAATTCCTCGAAAGGGTTGAGCCTGGGCGGACAATAAATGAACGGTTAGCTAAAAAATATTTAAAGGAGTTCAGCATTCTGCCACGGATTCCGAGCTCAGCTAAGTCCTGAAGAATACCGAACCTCCAGGTCGTATCGCATGCTTTTTCTAAATCGAAGAAGACAGCAAGACAGTGTTTTTTGTGGATAATAGCTTCTGTGACAGTATTTTCGACACGGACTAGGTGTTCTTTTGTGGAACATCTCTTTTTAAAACCACATTGATGGATATCAAAAAGTTCGCAGGATTGCAGGACAAAAGTTAATCTTATATTCAGGAAACTTTCAAAGGATTTGGCGAGGCAACTGGTAAGGGCTATTGGTCTCTAACTGCTTGGAGAGGTTGGGGGTTTACTCGGATTCAGAAGCGGTACAATAATTGCTTCTGTCCAGGCTTCAGGTATTTTCCCTGATATCCAAACTGTGTTACAGCATCATAAAAGTGCTTCTACGGCAAACTGAGAAAGATGGGCAAGCGTTACATAGTGTATTTGGTCGGGTCCTGGAGCAGTTTTTTTTTCGGCAGACAGCGCTCTGTTTATTTCTTGGGGAGTAATAAAAAAAAAATTGTTGTATTGTTTTTTCCACTCCCACTAATTAGAAGTCTTTGTTTTCCGGCTATAATTTTGTGTTTTATAAATGACTGCGTATATTGCGATGAACTGGACACTGCACGTAAGCGTTCGCAAAAAATGTCTGCCTATTTCTTCATGCTTGTTTTTGTGCCAGGTGTTGTCAGAAGAGAAATTGTGAACGGTGAGAAGTTGTCGTTTAACTTTCTGACTCTCTCCTACAATTTTTAGTTGTGATTTGAGTGTTTATAGATGAAACATAACACTGCCAAGAAGCTTTCTCTGGAATCCGACAGATGTACCCAGCTTTAGTTCTGGCCTTTTTAAAATATACGAGATTTTCATGTGTCGGATACCTGCGAAATTTACCCCGAGCTCTATTTTGTTGTTTTCTTTTTGCTTCCTTGCAGTCTTTTGTCCACCACACTTTTTGGTTTCGCCGCACTACTCCAGAGGAGTGCGGAATAGCTAATTCTGCAGAAGTTAAGATACAATTGGTGAACTTTTCGTTTATCTGATTAATGCTCAGGTTTTGCAAATCAATATTTTGTAAAGTGACTTTTGTTCTAAAAAGTTCCCAGTCTGCTAGATGCAGCTTCCAGCATCGCGGTTTTGTGGGGATTATTTCCGGTGGAGAAGTTAAACTGATTAGTATACGGAGGTGATCGCTACAATATGGGTTGTCAATGACATCCCATTTAAAATCGTTAAGAACAGAAGGTGAATAAACGACAAATTTAAACAGGTACTTTTCCCCGAGGCAGGGGAGCAGTATGTGGCCTTTTCCGTACTTAAGAGACATAAGTTATTTGTGAGGATAAAATCTTCAATTATTCGGCCCCTAGAGTCACAGCGCTCGCTTCCCCAAAAAGGGGAGTGAACGTTAAAATCCCCAACTACTAAATATGGTTATGGAAGCTCATGAATGAGCTCTTGTAGATCATGAACCATTAACCTAAAATGGGGAGGAATATGTACAGAACATATAGTAATTGTTTTACAGCTGATGATGCTGACTGCAACGGCTTCAAGTTCTGTTTTGATTTTGACTTCTGGAGCAGGGACGCCGTTTCGAACGACAATCGCGACGCCTCCTGAGAGTTTATTTGCCTGCTCACGATCACGTCTAAAAGTTTTGTAATGTTTCAGTATATTCATATGTTGTGCACCTAGATTGGTTTCCTGAAGACATAAGGCTACGGGCATTATTGACCCTAAAATATCTGTTATGTCACTGTAATTTCTCAACAGGCTTCTACAGTTCCACAGAACTAAAAAGCCATGTTTGTGTTTTGGGGTGGGAACGTTATGTGTTTTACTTATGCTCTGGACCCGTTATGAGGAGTCTGTCTTTTTTCGCTGCAGAAAGCTGTTCCGCCGCTGTAAAGCAGACGGAGTGGGAGTTGTATCCATCATCTCGACAGAGATGCTGGAGGACCGCGGAAGGGCCTCGGTTGTGTTAGTCTCAGGTCTCTCCCGATGGGGGGATGTCCTGCGAGATGCCGACCCATGGACCGGCGCTCCATGCTTTGAGGGTGGCAGAGCAGCCTTCGCTGTCCCTTCCTGGGGCGTGGATGACCCTGCCATCGGCTCGGTGGAAGCGCCCTCGGCAGGTGCAGGAGTGCTGTGAGGTGCTACGCCCCTGCGCGCCACATCAGCGAAGTTGGGTTTCGCTGTGAAGACGAATGTATTGGTGAGGGCAAATCGCCTCCTACCTTCTTTAAATGAAATATATTCTTTGGTCTTTATGATGATTATTCCTTTTCATTTTTCCAAGACGGGCACGCCCTGGAGTACGCAGCGTAGTGCTGCGTCACAATCCTCAGAAGGGAGGTCCTTCGATGCGCCTTTCGCACAAGTTTTTCGGCCGCGGCAACTTTGCGAGCCGTGGCCAAACTTCTGACAATTGAAGCATCGGCGGATATTTGGTATGTAGTGTCTGACATTGATTTTCACGTATCCAACTTCGATAGTTTCGGACAAGGTGCTGGTGTTAAATGTATGAACCATGTGTTTAGTATCTAATCCTTTGTTGTGCTTGCGGATTATGATTCTGTGAACGTCAATTACATTTTGGTCAGATAGTCCTTGAAGCATTCCGGCATCTGTTAGATGGATAAAAACAGTTTCAGAGATTACGCCTCGGACTGTGTTGAGAGATCGGTGGGGGGTCACGGAGACAGGTATGTCCCCTATAGACACAATGTTTGAGGGTTTGGAACACTGGATGCTGTCACGCAATTCAAGCAGTAAGTCACCGCTGGCCATTTTTAGGACCTCGTAGCCGGACCACAAGGTACCGGTTAAGCATTTGGAAACAAGAAATGAGGATATATACAAGCTTGCTTTTCTGCACATTGACTGTGTATGACATACAACTTAGAGAATGTAGGATTCTTTTTTGAGAAAAAACTTCTGCCTCGTATCACCCTCTTTTCAGAGAGCGATCAGGTTTTGAAAGTGGAGGAGCTATAAAAAATTAAGTTTTTCGGTCATTGTGCCAGCCACCCACCGTGGTGCCCAACTAGGGGACGGGACAGGAACTTGCAAGGAAGGCCTGCGAACGAAAGCTGTACACCTTAACTACAACCAAATATGACGCAACTCAGGGTCGTTGGCCGCACAAGGTTAACCCTCGCCGCCAGGAAAAAAAGAAAAACTGAAGAAGTGAGTAGCAGACAGGATAGTTGTTAAAAAGGTGTAGGAAAGTGAAAGATGGAGGGGAGGACAGGAATAGGCGACTGCCGATTTCCTCCGGTAGAGTCAGACCGGAGTTGACGTCTACAGGAAACTGGGGCCAAAGTGGTGTGTTGCCTCCGCCGAGGGGCCTTAAAGGTTCAAACGCTCGGCATCGGCTCAACCACCACGATCTCCTTTTCACCGGACACGGCGATGCCACGCACGGCTACGCGGGGGTGCTCGGGTCCGGGGTGATGAACTGTTCACCATTATCCCTCTGCGGGGATGTCCCTGCGGATGCTCAGGAACCCGTGGTCTCGCCACTCACCAACGTCTGCAAGGTGGAGATGCCCCCCTACCGGGCTCTAACTACCTGAAAGTGCACCGAAGCATTGCTTCATTGAGACAGCAACTATAGCACAGCATCCTTTTGTTGCCAGGACAATGAGCAGCTCGATCGCCTGAAGGCTGGGGTGGCACAAGCTATGTGGCGTGTCACGTGACGAGGATTGTGAATGCAAGGTCGTAGTAGCTGTTACTTGAAATTTTAATATATGCTGTGAAATAACAAATATCCGCTCGGAGCAACACTAATCGGCAATATAACAGAGAATTGCAGTGTAGCGCGTAGTTCCACCGTTCCAGTGCAGTATAGCGCGTATTTATACGAGTGCGCATAATCGCATTAATCCCGACACAGCAGGCGTGAGCGCAGCACTCCAAGAATCACAATAGCCGACACCTAAAGTCATCTAGCCGCCTTAGAGCGATCTGCACAGGCGCAATGACGCCGCGTGATATCGGTGGCGGCATGCACTCTGCTAAGTGCCTATTATCCGGTTCGTGCCGGTTGGTCATGGTTTTACCTTCCATAATAACTTATGAAGACATGGTAATGGGTACCGCACGGTACACGCGTTCTATAATGAATGTGTGCTATTTTTACGGCGATGTTGGATCTTTGAAGACAAATTTCGAGTTCTTTGCAACAAGCCTAGATAAAAGAGCGTGCGGTAATTTAAATCTTCATGCAGATGCCAGCATACGTGTATTGCTCGGACTATCCTAGATGTCGCAATTAGGAACAGCTATCAGTCCGTCTCCGTCTATGAGAAAACTGATATTTGAGATATTTCCGTCAAAGGCGTTTGCACAGTTTTCAGTAGGTTTAGCGTCATACTGACACAAGCTGCATACCTTATTCCAGGTATGTTTTATCCCGCGCGACTGATTTCCATGGGAGCAAGACAGCCATCCGCAAATATTCGCTTATAGCAATATTGCCACGAACATTATTATTATTGTCAAGGCGTTTATTTGAAGCACAGGTCGGTTGGTCTTGGTTGTCCGGCGACACGACGGGCACACTCACAGGCGTCGTTTGAAAAACCCAGCTGCACTTCGTCTGCTTCTTCGTTGTCCCGCTTGAACTCGTCCGCTTCTTCGCTGCGCTGCGCCTGTCGGTCCCATTACAATTACTCTCCCTCCGAAAAGGAGCCATCCTGGCGACTTACGGAGAGGAGAGGATGGGCGGGTCATAGTAAGGCTTGAGGCGCTCAACGTGCACAGTTTCACGCCCCCGGCGACGGTGGTCCGAAGAGGGAACGAGCGGCTCAACGATATAAGTCACCGGAGAAGTTTGGTGGACAACCCGGTAAGGTCCGTGAAAGCGAGACAGTAGTTTCGTGGCGAGGCCGGGAGTGGAGGAAGGCACCCAGAGCCAAACGAGGGCGCCAGATGGGTATGACGCTGGAGGGTCCGGGGAATCCCGACGGTGCTTCTGATCCCATTGTTGCTGTGTGGTGAAAGAGCGGGCAAGTTGCCGGCATTCTTCGGCATTCAGGTGAGCTTCGGAAAGTAAGGTGGTCTCGGAAGGGTCAGGGTGATAAGGAAGGATGGTGTCCATGGTGGATGTAGGCTCCCGGCCATACAAGAGGAAGAAAGGAGAAAACCCCGTTGTTGTCTGAGTAGCTGTGTTATACGCGTACGTGACGAACGGGAGCACTTGATCCCAGTTGGAGTGGGCGGTGTCAACGTACATGGCGAGCATGTCACTCAGAGTGCGGTTGAACCGCTCAGTCATGCCGTTGGTCTGGGGGTGATAGGCGCTGGTGTAGCGATGAACGATTTGGCATTGCTTGAGCAGGGCCTCGACGGCGTCCGAGAGAAAAACACGGCCGCGGTCACTCAGAAGTTCTTTCGGGGCGCCGTGACGAAGAACAAGACTGTGTAGAATGAAGTGGGCGACATCGTTTGCGGTAGCAGATTTGAGAGCCGACGTTTCGACGTAACGGGTGAGATGGTCAACGGCAACGATGATCCACCGATTATTAGCCGAAGTAGTTGGAAGCGGGCCATAAAGATCAATGCCGACGCGGTCAAAGGGACGGCCAGGGCAAGGTAACGGCTGCAAAGGAGCGGTGGCGGGGTGGGGAGGTTTCTTGCGACGTTGGCAGGCGATGCATGACCGAATGTACTGACGTATGTAGCGGTACATACCTCGCCAGTAGAATCGCTGACGAAGGCGAGCATATGTTTTCATTACACCGGCGTGGCCGCATTGTGGAGCGGAGTGAAAAGAGGCACAGATTGTAGCACGGAGGTGTCGGGGGATGACCAACAGCCACTTCCGGCCGTCGGGGAGGTAATTACGGCGGTATAAGAGGCCATCACGAACGGCGAAGTGGTGGGCTTGGCGGCGAAGGGTCCAGGTCGAAGGATGCGGCGAGGGAGTGTTCAGGAAGTTTAGCAGCGAGGTGATCCAAGGATCCTTCAATTGTTCGGAGAGCATATCAGGGATGTTGAACGAAGAGAATTCGTAGGCACAGACGAGGGCAGAGGTTGACTCGCATGGGAGTGGTGAACGAGAAAGGGCGTCGGCGTCCGAGTGCTTGCGGCCGGAGCGATAAATGACGTGTATATCAAACTCCTGGAGACGTAAAGCCCAGCGGGCGAGTCGGCCAGAAGGATCTTTGAGGGAGGATAGCCAGCATAGGGCGTGGTGGTCTGTGACGACATAGAAGGGCCGGCCGTAAATGTAAGGGCGGAACTTGGCAATTGCCCAAATGATGGCGAGACATTCTTTTTCTGTAACAGAATAGTTTGATTCCGCCTTGGTGAGGGCGCGGCTGGCGTAAGCGAAGACGTATTCCGGATACCCAGGCTTTCGCTGGGCAAGAACTGAGCTCAAGCCCACACCGCTCGCGTCAGTGTGAACTTCTGTCGGACAGGCGGGATCAAAATGGCGAAGGATGGGGGGAGAGACCAGCAGGCGGCGTAAAGTGACGAACGCGGTATCGCAGGCGGGGAGCTGAGATCGGAAGGGAGCTGAGATCGAGCACGAAGACGTTGCTCGGCGCGAAGCTTCCGGACGGCGGGGCGGCCGAAAACGTCGGCGAAGCTTGTTTTAAAGGACGACCAGGTGGGAAGGTCGGCCTCATGGTTGCGAAACCATAGGTTGGCAACGTCCGTTAGATAGAATAGGACGTTGCTAAGTTTCACGGAATCGTCCCACCGATTGTAAGTGCTGATGCGCTCATAGGAGGCCAGCCAATCGTCGACGTCTTGGTCATCGGTGCCACTAAAAGGAGAAGGGTCACGCTGGCGCTGCACCCCGTGACAGAGTACGGTGGCAGGGAGGGGCTGCGATGGTTCACTCGGACCTTCCGGCATGGTGGCGGAGACGAGGAGCGTTCCACTTCGAAGTTCCAGGATGAGGACCGGGACGGGAACCGAAGCACCTCCACCAAGTGTCAAGGCGTTTATTTGAAGCACAGGTCGGTTGGTCTTGGTTGTCCGGCGACACGACGGGCACACTCACAGGCGTCGTTCGAAAAACCCAGCTGCACTTCGTCTGCTTCTTCGTTGTCCCGCTTGAACTCGTCCGCTTCTTCGCTGCGCTGCGCCTGTCGGTCCCATTACATTATTATTATTATGGCAGCTATGCAACGATGCCAGTCGAAGCAGAAGTGCCATGTGGAGCTTCTTTCTTACAGGACTCACACTACTGGCCGAAAAACTTGACATCGATTCAATGAAGGCTTTCATTGACATTTATTCCTGTTTTCTTTGATTACTTTGGCTTTGACAACGGATGCGCGATGTTATCTTTCAGAGCAATGAAAAAAGATCAACGTCAGCTTGAATATTCCATAACACCAGCATCGACTCTGTGGGCAATAACCCTGTCACTATTCAGAAATGAGTATCGAACCCGCCGCAGTGGCTCACTGGTCAGGGCGCTCGGCTACTAATGCTGAGTTATCGGGTTCGAACCCTACCGCGACTGCCGCGTTTCGATGAAGGCGAAAGGCAAAGGCGCCCGTGTGCTGTGCGATGTCCGTGTACGTTAATGATCTCCAGGTGGCCGAAATTATTCCGGAGCCCTCTCTACGGTACCTGTTTCCTCTTTTCTTTTTACAGTGCCTCTTTTATCCCTTCTCTTACAGCGCGGTTCTGGTGTCCGCCGATATATGAGCAGATACTGCGCCGTTTTCTTTCCCCAAAAACCAAGTTATTTCAATCTGTCAACCAAAGCTTTTCAATCTAAGGAATTCAGCTTGTACTGTTTCTTTTTCACACTAGAACCGCTGACTAGATGTTGGAGCTCACAGATCCAACCGCAAGTTCTTCATTTACGCGAAATAAAACCAAAAACGGCATTTCCCAAAAGACATGCAGGGAAAATGTACAATTGGCATAAAAGCAGTTGTTATCGCACCAAGCCCTTTATTGGCAGCGAATGTTGCAAGCAGGATTTGAGGGCCCAGCGGCTCAGCCTGGCACCCTAGAGCGTGTTCGTTAGTGACTGCGACATTGCAACTAGCGTGGAAAGCACAAGGACAGAGGCAAAAGGAACAGACGAGACAGAGCGTGTGTTACGAATCCTAGCTGTGATCTCGCTCGTTTGGCAGTGTCTTTGGCATCAACTTTCTTGGCCGGCTGGAAGGTCGGCAGAGCTCCGACATAAAAGAAAACATCAATATCTGTGCGTCCCGCAATAGAAAAACAATTGCTTCTTGCGAAAAATATTGCGATGTTCAAAAACTGTATCACCTTGAGCAATAAATCGAGAAAAACGTTCCTTTTACTTGATCTCTCAGTTTTTCGACACCAGATAAACCGAAAAGAGAATAACAATGCACGGCAAGAAGAGTTTCAAAAATTAAGATTTTACACCACCCCCAAAGAATAACATGCTTTTCGCTGTCGTGATATGCTTATTTTAACATTGTGATTACAACACAGACCATGCTGAAGCGTTATGCAGAAAACTGAACGCGCAAGTCATTTTGCAGTTAAGATAGTTAACCAGAAATGCAAAGCAAATATATGCAGACAAGATGTGCAACGTAGAGATTGGGAACATGGTGCGCAATTTGGTAGCACATTCGGTATGAAGCTAAAGATAAATCAGTCAGGAAAGGAGTTAGCAACGCGCAACGGGGACATTAGAAAGAAATGAAGGTCCATTTCCGTAGTTAAGCCAAATACAATTTCGGTGCCCAAGCAATTGGGCTTTCCTTTGGGCTCCAGCGTTCAGATCCAAATTTAACGAATGGCAGTTGTTCGGATAGCGATGATAGGTTCTTCGGATGGTGCAGTCATTTACTGTCCTTTGCCTTTTTTATTCCTCATTCTGCAAATATATGAACATACCGGCATATATTTAGCTGAATATTTTTCTTTCATGTTTTCTTTATATTATTTCAATGTTCATTGCTTTATAATCGGTCAGGTCTCCTTTGCGTTTTTGTTCTCGGCATCGCCATTACTTTTTCTGTTTCACTTTCTCCCGTCAGCTCTTCTTCACCCTCCTATTGATCCTTGTTCCGTCTAAATTTTGGCGACGATCTCGGCACTTCTACTCCTTCCTGCTTATTTTTTTTTCTTTTACAAGCGTGCAGAGTTGTTTATTTCTAAATTTCCTTCCCGGTTATCTATTTCTTTAGCCTTTGGCTGATTTTGCTTGTTGTCCAATTTAAGCGTGGCATTCAGTGCTGGCCTAGATTTAATTTCATTTCTAT
Source organism: Amblyomma americanum (assembly GCA_030143305.2). Classification (NCBI taxonomy): domain Eukaryota; kingdom Metazoa; phylum Arthropoda; class Arachnida; order Ixodida; family Ixodidae; genus Amblyomma; species Amblyomma americanum. Next base: position 147,447 of record JARKHS020026420.1, on the reverse strand, counting down.
TTTCTTTTGTTTCCGAGAGGGTTATTACTAGAGCGTCGCCCTGTTATTCTGACATCGTGGTCAACTGCCTTTACCTGATAGCGCACAAAATTAAATACTAATTACTCGTTTTGGAAGTGTTGTTTTCGCTAAAAAATAATGCTGTTGGTCTGCCGTTTCATCTTCAAACAGTGCTCCTGGCCGTTCCTGGAAAATTTTGATCATGAAACTCCACGCAGCCTAGACATATTCAGCCCCGATTGGAATGCATCCGGGTACACCTTGAAGCACTGCAGGTGGCAGCAAAGTGCGTTTTTATTGTAGTACGCATTGCCAGAATAGGTTTCTGGGATAATGCCGTAGCACCCCTCATATGAGCAGTACTGGTGCAATTTATCCATTGACAAAGCTGAGTAAGTAAAAGTAATAGAGGTTGGCTATGCAGTGAGTCTTACGGGAATTTCTGGAATGAAATGACCAATCTGGGCGCTATTACAAGGTTGCTGTTCTTTGAACGCCAAAGGAAGTTGGTTACATAGCTCCTTAGCTTTGAAGAGATGTTGCAGGATGGGGATCATCTCTGTTCATTGTATTTTACTTTGTATTCTTGTAATTTGACATTCGCTCTAAAATTAGTTGCACCGTTTACATTGATACCTTTATTCTCGCTACTCTTTAGCAATAAGATCGACATGTGCTTGAGGAATTTTGAGCCTCCAACTCTGTGAGATGCGCTTTACTTTATATTTGAAATGTGAGAATGCTATCACATCGTATCGTATATGCTATCGGAAACATTGTGTGAGTGCGTTGACGGGTAGTATTGAGTAATCTAGCTATGATACCATTTATACAGTCTCTTATCACAGTGCTTGAGAGCCAGCTCTGTAATTGGGAAGACAGACCAGCCTGTTCTGAAGCGTCTCTCAAAATGTGTGTTAAAAACATTTTGTTAACAGCGAATAAATTGTATCCGGCGAATAACTTGGATACCTTAGCTTGGAGGTGGGCGTACAACAGTTTTTGTGCCATAATTGGCCGAAATGCTTCGAAGCACTTCCTCTCACTACGCCGCACAGCAGACGTAATCCTGTAATTTATAGCTTGCGTATATTGCAGGAAATTGGGCTGTGCAGGAAGCTCAACGGAAGAGCGGAGAGAGCGTGCAGGACCACTCTGTCAACATTGGTGGCTGACTGGCAGGCTCTCGTTTTCACAGTTTGGCAATGAGGCATGCAACCTCGTATGAAGTAGCTTGCGGTAAAACACGAATGATTTTATTTGTGTGCACTTTTTCTGGAATTTTCTGCAGAAGCGGAGCTGCAGTGAAGCAGACATGCTGAAGCGCCACGAGCTGATGACGAGGTACACACCGTAGGAGTGCTGGACCTTCACGGCTAAAATAAGTTTTGCAGCAACTTACGTGTTGAGTGTATTCTAGTCATTGCGTGCGCCACTGCTTTTTGTTCCACACAATTTTGTTTGTTTTTTCATGCATAACTACACAGCACAGTTAAACAGTACACAGTTACACAGTACAGTTAAACGCGTAAACTGTCATTCATCGTCTTATGCCAATTCATTTATTCCCCGTACTATCACTGAATGGAATAGTTTGCCATCAGTCATCGCCACAGAAACTGACAATAAAAAATTCCAAGAGCTTCTTCGCTGTGACGGAAATGTGTAAATGTTTGCTGTTTTTGTTAGTGTTCAATTTTTCTTTGTGTGATGCCTTATGTTTTAATTAGCGTTTTTTTTTGTTACACTTACTTGTTGAAATGTATCGCGATTACTTATGATTGTACCCCCCCCCTATGTAATACCCTCTTCTGGAGGGCCTTTAGGGGTAACTTGAATAAAATAAAATAAATATGCTACATATATCTCGGCTGCACGTGGAATAAGCTGAAGCGGAAAAAAAGGAACACTGACACAAGTTTTGAAAACCTTTTTCAGCAGAGGCAGGCAGACGTGGTCCACATGCTTTCACCTTTAAGTCGTTAGGTGGATGCGTACATGAGTATATCGCAAATAAATGCATCTCAAATTTTTCTGTAGAATCACATATCTTCAAAATATGTCGGTAAAAAATGTCAACACGCCTAAGCTGGACGTGGCCATGGATGCGGTGAAACTTTAGTGCCCTGGACTCTCCAGGAGAACGAGAAGCAGAAGCCTCGATAAATTTAATACAGTTTATCTAAATGACGCTTTTACGTCACTGCTACATTAGAAATCGGTGTACAAAATCGGGTAGTCTCCAAAAGACGCTAATTAAGAAAATTTACGAGTTCTCATTTTTTTGTAATTCGGCTTTTGTGAAAACAGTTGTATTTAGTACATGCTGCGGTGCCTGAGCGCATCGGCGTTCAGCTGCTAATTTCAAAATCGAGGACTCCCTTCCGACTGTGGTGGCCCTGATTTCGACGAACGCCAAACTGAAAGCCGCCCAATTGCTGTGCGTTATCAGCGCACATTACAGAACATCATAAGGGAGTAATTACTCAGTTTCATCCACCCAAGCGCAGCCGTTAGGCTACTAAGGAAAGCTGAGTAATTACTCCCTTGTTAAAAAGCTGCTCCACCTTGGGGATTCTCCTAAACGTTTGACTATTACAGAACATCACGTTACCTAAATGATTCTAGAGCTCTCCATTATTTCGTCCCTCATAGCCAGTGGGACCTTAGACCCTACAATTAATGAAGTTTCCTTTAATGCTACTTTTCAACTTAGTGTGCCTTTCTAGGTGTCTCATTTCGATTTTTTTCATTCAGAAAGCAGTTTTTTATCAAGATACTTATACTGGCACAAAAACCTTTCGATTCATGTTTCATTCACATACGAATGCTCTTTTTTTTCTCCGTGCAGGTGTTCCTGTTCAAGCACCTCCTCCCCAGTGTCGAGGTTTGGACTTAAACGGCGGCTACCCAGAGGTCTTGTTCTGCAAGTGTTTTGCATGCTCGCACAATTTTCTGTGCTGAGCTGGCAGCTTCGTGCTCCTGAAAAGAACTGTCGGCCAACACGTGATTAGGACTATTTCGACATAGTTGACACTAGCAACATTGCACGCGCGTCAATGTGTTGATATTAGGAGAGAACAGAGTGACAATAGCTTGCGAATGGATTGTAGAGGATTCAACAACAGAACGTCAAGACCGGAAAGTCAGAGTGCAGAACATCACAGTGCAGACCGTCAGAATAAAGAGCAACCGACTACAGAAGAGCAGAACGTCACACTACATAACGACAGAGTACATAACGTCTGAATACAGAACGTCAGACGAAATCTCAAATTGACAAGACGACAGACCATCAGTAATTTTTCGTTGTTATATATATATATATATATATATATATATATATATATATATATATATATATATATATATATATATATATATATATATATATATAATATATATATATATATGGAGGAAGCCAACAGTCCCCGAAAACAAGGTGCATAGGGGAATGTTTATAATTTTTGTTTGTAGTGCCAATCAATTCGTTTAAAGAAAGGTACTTAAAAAGTAGCAGAAAAAACAACCATGCTGCATGTGGGATCCGAACCAACGACCTCGTAATGTCGCGTCCGGTGCTCTACCAACAGAGCTACGGCGACTGCTGTCCAATCTGCTGCTTTCGTGGTTATTTATGTTTTGCGTATAAGCGAACCTTGAGAGTGGTCACCAGCGCCGCCCTCATCCATAGCGGTGGACGTAGCACGTCCTGTAATACTGCGAGTGTGACGTAGAATGTCATCGAATGGTGAGGGCGGAAACTGTGCAAGAACCCTCTTATGCTTATTATGGCATCAAGACTGCCAGGACCGAGACCCTCGTTAAGCTATTAGCAGACAAAGCAAATGAAATGAGGGGCTCGTTTGACAAACAAATGAAGGACGCCAATAGTCACCGAAACCAAGGTGCATAGAGGAATGTTTCTATTTTTTTTATTTGTAGTAGCAATGAATTGGTTTAAACAAAAATTACTTGAAAAGAAGCAGAAAAACAGCACACAAACACACACGCACACACACACACACACACACACACACACACATACACATACATACACACACACACACACACACGCACGCACACACACACACACACACACACACACACACACACATATATATATATATATATATATATATATACTGTCTTATATAATGTATACCGCCACATGTTAAGAAAAATAACTATAACAAGGGTTGACTGACGCTTCAACTGGACTGGGGACGAGTCGACTGCTACATGACTATTCCAAACGAGTATCTATAGGGGCTGGAAAAAGGTTGTAACAATGCACACAAAAAATCCACGACAAAAAAAAAACTTGAGAGAAATGACACCTACGCATGTGGCGAGCGATGAACCGAACTGTAGCAAGGGTGTTCTGTGGCCGTACTTCGGGTAGAGCACTAAACACCGGAACACACGCACAGCACAAAACGCCGGAACACGCACATGCAAACACACACACATTCTATTTGACTGGAGTTTCCAATCAATTCTTTATATATAGCGCGTGGTGCCTTCGTCAATACAGGTTTTCTTGGTGCATTAAGCGCCGGAGTTTATTGAAGGAAAGACACGCGTGGCACATAGAGGCATTCCGATCCAGGAATGTCAAGTCAAGTTTACCAGAAAGGAAGTTTACCAGGCGGTCAAGTTTACCAGGAAGGCCTATAACTAATCGGAAGGGGATACCATATTCGACCCTTGATTAGGGATGATGAGGAGAATGTCTTCGTAGGCACCCCTAATTTTTCCTTAAAATGGTGCGGTTGACATCTTTACGATAGGTATGTGTATGTCTGGCGAAAGGCGAGATAAAAGGGAGTAGAAAGAAACGAAACAAAGTGGCAGCCTACGCCTTTGTGCTATTGCTTCATGGTGCACATAACAGACGTCTCTTGGGGCGTCGTGTCAACACCTCCCAGTGACTCACCAGAGTGTGGCAGGACTGGTGGAAATAATCATATTAAAGTAACCGATATCCAAAAAAGAGAATCGAAACGAAATTGTTAAGAGTAAGAAGAAATTATGACTGAAGATGATTTCAAAAAAAGAAATTACACAATCCAAAAACCTCTGATGCGCAGTTGCTCCAGCTCTTGCGGCTCTTGAGTAATAATAGGGAATAGCATGTTTTATGTACTAAATTAATAATTGAATTCTGAATTTTATTCTTTAGGTGCACAGCTGAGTTTCCCAGTGCTCTGATTTCCCGAAGATGCTGTTTTGAATTTATAGATGAGATCTACGACACTCGCACCTTTTTCTCATGGTGCGTACGGAAGTTGATTCAAAGATGGTGATTTTCAGGTTAATGAATTCGTGACCAGCAATGTTTGCACGTTACAATAAAAGGAGTTCTATTACTGAAGCTTATTCAGAAGCGTGCGTCTGTTTGGCCGATATATCGAAGCCGACATGTCGAACACACCCGTGAACACAGGACTTGAGCATCGGAACCAAAGGAAAAATCTAACTGCTAGCGCACCTAATTTGCACTGGGCCTAACTACACAAGTCCACCTTCATTTCTTTCTAATAGTCGTCATTGTGTGTCACCATCACCTCTCTTGACTGATTTTTCTTAAGCTTCATACCGAGTCTGCAACCCGAAATGAACACCATGTACCCAATCTCCACCTTGCACATCTATCCCATATATATTTACTTTGCATTATCGGTGAACTATCTTAATGTTAAAATGGCTAGTGCGTTCAGTTTTCTTCATATCGCTTCAGCATCATCTTTGTAGCAATCACGATGTTAAAATAAGCACATCACAACAGCGAAGAGCATGTGATTCCTTTGGGTGGTGCAAAGGAAGAAATTTTAAAACTGTGCAGCCATATATTGTTCTCCTCTCTTCTGTTTATCTGGTGTCGAAAACCCGAGAGATCAAGTGCACTGAGCATGTGTTTCTGTTTATAGCTGAAGGTCAGACCGTTTCAAAACAATGCTGTACTTTTTCGAAAACAACAATTGTTCTTCTCTTGCGATACGCACAGATAATGTTTTTTTAAGCCAGAGCTATGCCGACCTTCCAGGGGGCCAAGAACGTTAATGCCGAAGACATTATGAAACCAGTGAGGCTGAGTCGCTAGGCTCTCAATTCCAACTTGGAACAATGGCTGTTTAATAAGAGCTTGTTGCGATATCAAGAGCTTTTATATCAGATGTATATTTTTCCTGCGAGATCAATAAATATGTTACACAGTTGCCCGCTTCTATAGCCATTCTAAAAAGTGTTCTGGAGTTGCATATAGACATTCCGCTCTTTGTTCATTTGGTGAAAATTAAGAACGTTGCAGCGTCATCGCTTAGCTGTATCTAGTCAACCGTTCTACTATAGAAATAACCTTGCAAAACTGAACTACTGAACACAGATATCTACTTCTTAAGTACATAAATTATGGTGTATAGCACCTTCCTCGCAACAGTTACATATCTCTCTCTCTCTCTCTCACACACACACACACACACACACACACACACACACACACACACACACACACACACACACACACACACACACACACACACACACACACACACACACACACACACACACACACACACACACACACACACACACACACACACACACACACACACAAACACACACACACACACACATACATATATATATATATATATATATATATATATATATATATATATATATATATATATATATATATATATATATATATATATATATATATATTGTCTGATATAATGTATACTGCCACATGTTAAGAAATATAACTATAACAAGGTTTGACTGACGCTTCAACTGGACTGGGGACAAGTCGACTGCTACATGACTATTCCAAACGAGTATCTATAGGGGCTGGAAAAAGGTTGTAACAATTCACACAAAAAATCCACGAAAAAAAAATCTCGAGAAAAATGACACCTACGCATGTGGCGAGCGATGAACCGAACTGTAGAAAGGGTGTTCTGTGGCCGTACTTCGGGTAGAGCACAAAACACCGGAACACACGCACAGCACAAAACGCCGGAACACGCACATGCAAACACACACACATTCTATTTGACTGTAGTTTCCAATCTATTCCTTATACATAGCGCGTGGTGCCTTCGTCAATACAGGTTTTCTTGGTGCATTAAGCGCCGGAGTTTATTGAAGGAAAGACACGCGTGGCACATAGAGGCATTCCGATCCAGGAATGTCAAGTCAAGTTTACCAGGAAGGAAGTTTACCAGGCGGTCAAGTTTACCAGGAAGGCCTATAACTAATCGGAAGGGGATACCATGTTCGACCCTTGATTAGGGATGATGAGGAGAATGTCTTCGTAGGCACCCCTAATTATTCCTTAAAATGGTGCGGTTGACATCTTTACTATAGGTATGTGTATGTCTGGCGAAAGGCGTGATAAAAGGGAGTAGAAAGAAACGAAACAAAGTGGCAGCCTACGCCT